>JAQFVV010006521.1:399072-541572 GCA_028023455.1 Epiperipatus broadwayi
CATTGTTTTTAAACCCACATCTTATTTCTAGTTCTTCAAAGATTTGATTCCATTACAAGATTTCAATGAAGTAGAAATCTTTGCCTTCAATACTACTCTAGTCATTCTTACCAAAAAGAATTAAAATCAATATTCTTTTTTCTCTTAATTTCTTCATTTATTTTTCTATCTCTTATTCACTAACCATATCTTAAAAGTATAACTTTGCATACTTAAGATAAATAATTGCATACTTTCTATAGACTATATATATATTGCATTTTTCCTATCTGTTAATAGTTATTGTAATACTTAATTTGTAATTTTACCATTTAACTGTCTTATAAATTAAACGTGAGATTCAGTATTATTTTAACAATGCAACTGAGAAGGAAAAGGAATGGGGAGGGGGGTATTAAAATGAAATCTCATTTATAAGATAATTATTACAATAATATATTTTCAAAATTGTTAAGAATTCATTTTTACATTATTAGAAAATGAAAACTCAAAAAAAAATTGTTGTGATAATTTTTTTTGTATATCCATTGCCTGCAGTCATTTAAAGATTTCGTTTTAAAATGAGATCTTTAATAAATAGAAAAATATATCGAAAACTTTTTTGTATAAAGTAGTAAAGGGGGAGGGAGGGAGGAGCAATTAGAACTTCATATTTTCTAAAAATTCATTCCAATTAAATAGTTATAAAAAAAAATTTAAATCAGGTAATAATTTTAAAATAACATCTCCAAAATGAGAAACTAAAGTTTCTTTTGAGAAAGTGAATGATTGGGTGATTGGTTAAAATATGTACAAAGAATAAAAAGAGACTGGAATATTGTCAAGTGAAGACCTTAACACACGCATCCCTGTAGCGATACAATGGAAGAAAAGAACCTTAAACATCAGATTTACAACTGTCAGGAGATGACAATTCAAATCTTGTCAATCAGATTTACAACTGTCAGGAGATGACAATTCAAATCTTTAATTTTATCATTAGCACTCAACCATAAGCCAGTACAGTGAGATAAAGAATTCAATACTCAAAAAATCTAAGGTTACAGATTCGAATCCTATGCTAATACTGTCACTGGTCAGGCCAGCAACAACTGAAGAAGAGGAAAGAATCATACTTCTCGAAACGTTATGCATGTACTAACCTGTTTGATGTGCTCTTACTAATAGTTGAATGCATTTGGAATATTTAAATAAAGTTACATTTTTTTAAAGACATTCAATCCTCATATTAGATAATGGAAATAGTCCAATATAAAAATACAACTAGAACACCATCATCACAAACCTTCAGGGAAGCACTAAGTAAAATATGAGTTTTGTATGGTTATATAAACTAAATGTGGATAAGCAAATATCTCTCACCCATCATATGTTGGTCTAAAGTCTATTTATTATTAATCCATAATTAGTTGCAAATTTATTGGAAGAATATGTATTTAATTCTACAAATTCAAAAAATTTTGATTAGAATTTACACTGTGCACTTTTAATCTATCTTTTAAAATAAGCCGAAAATTTATAGGCTAGTAGAGTTTTAATTTCAGTATTAATGCTTATATATTATAAGTATTATACTCGCCTCAGTTGTGTTTTTATAGAAAACTTTTTTTAAAAAGACTTCAACATGTTTTAATTATAACACTCTACTATCTTCTATTCCCTTGATCAATCCAAGCTAAATAAGAGAACTGATTTTCTTTATAATTATGTTGATAAATACTCCTGTTGTAAGTAATTAATATCGAAACACGTTATAATATTTTTGAAATAATCTATATAATATAAACCAATGTCAGCTTTTTGCAGATACTTAAGTTTATTGTATTTTTTAAAAACTCCATTATTATTCATTTGCTTCACTTTCTCAATCCATCAAAGGTGTGCTGTAAAAATATATTCCATACGACATCTAAATAATAAAGAAAATAAAACCATCAAGACATCGCATGATCATCTTTTTATATGCGTACACATGCTAACAACTCTCCAAACAGTAGCTGTGCCAAGTGCAAGCTTTTGTAATCAATGGATGCAAGAAAGTTTGTGCATAAAATTCTATCTAGTGCCTACTCATTCAACATCTCCAGATTAATTTCTAGCTTGTACCTTTCATCAGTGAGGAGCCTTGGATTTGAGAGCAATGCACCTAGATCTTATGATCCAATAAAATGTGGCTGCTAGAGGGTTGAATTAGATCCTAAGATCTAGGTGCAGTGCTCTCTATTCAATGCTCTCACTGATAAAAGCCACAAGCTAGAAACTAATCTGGGGGTGTTGGATGAGTAGGCACTAGATAGAGATTTTATGCATAACCTTTTCTGCATCCATTGATTACAAAGGCTTGCATTTGGTAGAATTACTGTATGGAGAGTTTGGTATTCTTATTAACAGCATGTGTAGCATATGAAAAGGTGATCATGTGATGTTTTGATGGCTTTATATCTATAATGCCCATAGGATAGTGGTGGGAGTGGTTTTTGAAAAATTAAAGACAGCAAAATGTATAGATGCTGAACTGAGTTCAGATCTTTATCACCATACAAGTGCATAAGCTTGGGTTCAAAACATTATGATCAATTCATCTTGGGATCCTAGCTTTATAGTTAACCAAATGGGTAAATGCGGTTGCTGCATAGTTGCACTAGATCCTAAGATCTAGGTGCAGTGCTCTTAATCCACGGCTCCTCACTGATGAAATCCACAAGATAGAAACTAGCCTGTGGATGTTGAATGAGTAGGTACTTGATAGGGATTTTATGCACAAACCTTCCTGCATCCATTGATTACAAATGTTTGCACTTGTTGGCACCACTGTATGGAGAGTTTGGTACTCTTAATAAAGAAAATACTATTTAGATTTTTGATCTTTTCAATGTATATTTATAATCTTATAGGCATTTTATTTTTTATATTTTTAATTGTTTTCAGCACACAGAGGATAATAAAGTATAATTGACCTTGACTAAATTTGCTATTATATATATTGTGTGTAACACTTCTCTCATATACACTTCAATGCAAACAAATTTTCTTAAAAACTTCTTTAAGCAGAAAAGAAGATTAGAGCTCTGATGAAGAGTGCTGGACAGTCAAAACTGTAAGGAAAATAAAGAAGTTTTTAAGAAAATTTGTTTGCATTGAAGTGTATATGAAAGAAGTGTTATAAGAAATATATATATATAATTATAATTGAAATAATATTTTTAATGGTTTACAAACAATCCTTAAATCCGCAGAAGTACTTTCGGTTACTTTCTAGGTGCAGTATTGAGAAAAGATTGAAGGAACATGAATTGTTATATAAGCGTGTAAAAAATAAAAATAATGGTGATTTAATATCTCCTTCAGTTTTCTTTGATCACGAAAAAACATGTAAATATAAATTTAAATTTAATTTTGAAAATGTGAAAATTCTTTATGAAGAGAGAAACCATAGTAAAAGAAAAATTAAAGAGGCAATTTTTATAAACAGGAATAAAACGCATTTAATAAATCGACAAGCTTCTAACATTAAAATACGAGATTCGTGGAATTTGAATTGATGACGTTTGCTTCCGCTTTTGGTTTTTGAATTTAATGGCAGTTGAGGCAGGTTAGAAAGTAACCGAAAGTATTTCTGCGGATTTAAGGATTGTTTGTAATTGTTTGTAAACCGTTAAAAATATTATTTCAATTATAATTACAATATTGTTTTTAATTAACGGATATTTTATTTATTTTATATATATATAAAGATATGCAAAGAAAGTGAAAGAGAAGAATAAGAGAAAATTTGCTATTACCAACTGAGTAACAAAAGAACAGAATATATAACTTCAACTAATGTATGCAAAGAAATTTTTTATGTGAAGTCTCTGATGCAAAGTCAGATAACTGTCATTATCACAGCAGGGTTTAAAAATAATAAGAGTGCAATGAAGTTAATGAAAACTCAGTTATTTAGCTTGCAAGTGTTGAAAGCTGAACAGGTCAAGCTTTAAATATAAATAACAACATCGGAATTGAATTAATTATTTCATAGACTTTTTGGCAACCATAATGGAAAAAATCATATGCTAAACCTCAATATGCATCTATTTTCAGTTGGAATGAAAATGCAGATCTGAGGCTGGGAATAGACCATCAGCACACTTGATGTTAAGAGGGGCATTTCTTTCATGTCTTTGTAAAGTGGAATACTGCTGTTATTAATGTTTAATATTTAAATTTATAACAATGAAGACATATGTATTCTCTATCATACATGTTATGAACAGTTTTTTTTAGGAATTTATTTTTAATACCCCCCCTCCCCATATTGATGATAAGTAATGAACTTGGCCAAGTGACTTCACCTTCATGTTTACATCTAAAAACTCCTCACTTTATATATTTGTTTACAGATAACTAGAAGATGATAGAATCCAAAACCATGATCTTAAAAAGTGTGAAAGTTAGAATGGCTTTAAAGATTTAAATATTATGATGTCATATGCATTGTACTCACACCTTCATACTTTGTCTTACAATCTACTCATAAAATATGCAAAATTCTAAATGTTAATAATAAAACTATACAACTATCAAATTAAGACGGTCTAAAAATAAATAGTATATAATGTCTTATTTATGGTCATCTTTGATAGGTTTCTTCTGTACATAAGATATAAGCCGAATAATCTGTTTTGATATTTCAAATCAACATCTTGGTAGTAGTTTTTTCAATTATAAAATAAAGATTAAAGGTATCGTGGGCTTGGTGGTTTTTTGTTTTTATCCTAATATTTCCTTTTTAATGATACAGATAACTGATTATTTGTCAGAATTCTGATAGATATGTTCCTACATTATTGATCATCATCTCTTCTTGGCCAGTCAAGATTTGAGATATTTTCTAATCTATTTAGATATTTCCAGATGTAACTGATTACTTCAAAGAACATTTATGTCCAACTTTTACCTCTATAATAAAGATAGGGTATCATGGGATACTGTGATGGCACTTCTATGGCTTTAGATGCATTTTTGGTCTTCTTTACTGCTATTTGTTTCCACTTTGTATAAAACAATTGAATTAACATAAATTTTGGTTACCTGGAAATGTCAGTAATGCAAAGAATAGTCTGCATAGAAAAACTTCAAAGTAAGCTACTAAAATCTTAGAGATTATTGATTGATTGATTGATTCTTTGATAATGGATGCTAAGAATCTTTTTTTCTATGCCAACCACAAATAAAGAGGAAAGATTTGAATAATTTTATATTTTATTTAAATATTTGTAATTATTTTATAAAATATTTTCAAAATAATTACTAAAAAAAGAAATATATTTATGTTTACATTTAGATTTTTTTAAAATATGTTTCATTTTTAAAAATACAAGAAATATGAAGTAACATTAAAAAAAAATAGCAATAACTACTACACCATTAAAACAGGCAAAACTCTTTATACGTATTGCCTGCTTTAATAGGTTATGATCAAGCATAAGAAATGGTGATCATAAATGATTATTGATAATCATTACGTGTTTATCAAAAAGTTGATAACGTAAAAGTTGGGAGAGAAATAAATTGACGCTTGAAATTAAAAATGAGACAATTTGCTCTACATAAATGGTCTTCGTGTAATAAAGATATATCTGAGAGATGATGACCTGGCCCAACTGATGAGTGCTGGTTCAGCACGAAATGCATCTTGGGAGTTATTTGTCTTTTATTGTATTTTTATTTATATGAAATTATTTATGAAATAAAAAAGAATGGAGAAATATGAAAGTTGTCTATCAATAAAAAAGATATTAGGCATGGGAAAAAGAGAACATAAATAGCCGTATGTGTGTGTTGAAAATCAGATATATTAATCTTTAACTTGGATTAAAGTTTATATCTGTGCTAGAGAAAATCTCTAGTTTAATAAATGATTAGTAATAATCATTACGTGTTTATCAAAAAGTTGATAACGTAAAAGTTGGGAGAGGAGTAAATTGACGCTTGAAATTAAAAACGAGACAATTTGCTCTACATAAATGGTCATGTAATAAAGATATATATGAGAGATGATGACTTGGCCCAATTGTTGAGTGCTGGTTCAGCACAAAATGCATCTTGGGGGTTATTTGTCTTTTATTGTATTTTTATTTATATGAAATTATTTATGAAATAAAAAAGAATGGAGAAATATGGAAGTTGTCTATCCATAAAACAATGGTGATCATGTGATGTTTATTGGCTTACTACACCATGATATTATGTCAAACAGTATGGTTCTGAATATTTGTGACAATTTAATAAATATAATGCAATTTTCGATTTTAGAAAACAATTTCATAGATTTGTCATGATTTTGTAGTTATTTTATCATGTTTAAAAATTGTAATTTATTCAACAAACATTTTGCTTAATTTCTTTTTATAATAAGATTATGACAAAGAACCAATAAACATAAAAATCATTGTTCCCATAACATATTTCACTTTTTTATTGCAGTATATATTTTGAAAATTCAAATATTTTTTAGAAATTTTTGTTGTAAATATATATATATTTTCTCATATGTCATAGCATCAGCCGGGAAATAAACCTGCTAACCCAGGACAACTGCTTGTAAAGCAGCCGTCACTGATCTCTTGACCACCAATGCTTGACTATAATACTTTCTATTGAATGAAAGGGTTTGTTGATTCATAACATTAAATAAAGATTTTGTCTACATTTTAATAATAACATTAAATAAAGATTTTAACATTAAAATGTTGAACTATTGACTCAAATTGTATTTAGGGGTAGGTGAAATATGTTGAAATGTAAAAGAGTTAAAAACAGTGATGATGAAATATATTTCCAAATCAAAAAAGATAATTGTCCAAATGCTTCTTCATTCTCTGACAACCTTTATATGATTCTGCCTTGTGATATTCTGTGTTCTGTTACATTATAATTTCATTTTCAACAGTGGTTTATTAATTCATTTTTAAAGGGAATATAAAAAAATTATTATTACACAATATTTTGAATTTTTTTTAAAAAAAGTTTCCTTTCAGGAAGTTAATTATATGAAAACTACTCACTAAAATACAGTGGAAAATAATAAAAAACATATTGTTGGCATAGATTTTTTAAGTCAGTAGAACTTACTAAAAACGATCCTTACCTTCATTAAAACAGGCAGTTTCTAAGACAAGTTCTGAGAATACAATTAAAATCACATTAATCAGACTTAAGTATCTAAACTAGAAATATTTTCTAACATTATTTTATCATTAGAATTTGTTCAAAAGCATTTCAAATTCTTTTAGAAAGTTGTAATATTTTTATTTGCAAAAGTTGAAAAGAAACTTTTTTAAAAAATAGGTTTATAAATCTGTCAATTTTTATCCAATCAAAAAAAGACATATTATTTAATACAGAATCAAATTATATATAACTTAATTCTGTATCGTTAACTGTTTCCCCAAAAATTTGAATGGAATTTCATGCTTAAAGAATATGACAAAGTAGAAGAGAAGATGAGGTGGATAAAGGACTAATCATGTTAATTAAATAAAATGTTATTATAACATATATTGTTATATGTGAATAATATAAAATAACTTGGATGTTTTTACTCTTTTATATATATATATTGTGCCCTTTTCTTTAGGTCAGAATTAATTCCTCATAGCAATTTATTAAAAAATTTTAAATTTAGAATATGTTCTCTTTGTACAATAATTATATTATATTGATAATCTTTTAAAAATTCAATTAAAGCCAAATAAAAATATTTAATGCCTAAAATTGTGCTAAATAAATTTAAAAACAGTTAAATAAAGCTAAACATATTAATTACATATGGTTGGGAAAGCTGGCCATAATAAATAATGTAGCCTCCTAAATTTAAAATTTTTTAATAAATTGCTATAATGAATTAATTCTGACCTAAAGAAAAGGGCACAATATATATAATGACATTTGTGTGTGTGCGTGCATGTGTAGCTTTAATAACAAATAGTTTAAAAATTTTCTGAATGAGGTTTTTGGCAAGATCAAAAAATAAAAAGTATCTTTTTATATTAAGCTTAATATAAAATATTTTCTGTATCTAATTACTAAATAATATACCTATATAATTATGATTAAAAAGAAAATAATATTAATAAAGTAATATTTCTCATTTTTAAATAACCTATTCCAAGTTCAACTCCTTCATCTGCTATTTGAAAGATCCTAGTGATAAATTCATCCACATTTGAACATTTTATTTTTATAATTAAACTCTTTTTCTATATTATATATTGATAATCTTTGAATTATTTATTATAAATGTAAGCTTATAAATGAAAGACATTCTAATAGTTAATATTTGAACTTTGCAATTTAAAAAAATAAACTACCAAACTGATTCTTAACTGTAACAATGATGTTTTTCATTATTCAACATGGAATCCTATTTATTCATAAAAATTATAGAACAAAATATTTTCAAAAATAGTAGCAAATTTTTCTGATAGAATGGTGATCTTTTAATGACAAAATATTTCTTGTTTGAATTCCACTTTTAAAATAGAAATGAATTTTAGTTGAGATATTGTAAAAGAATAAAAATATGTTTTAAAAGTAAAAATTACACTTTCATTAAAATTTCACAAAAAAAATTATTCCTTGGCATTTATAAAAGCAGTTGTTTTTAACCTAGTAAAACAACTTTCACTTTTAATGTAAATATGTTTTTTACAACAAGTCTTCTTGAAAACAAATATTTTCAAATTAAATCTAACTGTAATCAAATATCTTTTCATTTAAAATAAATATTTTATAAATATATTGTACAAATAAGCTTAAATATGTAAATAAATTACTGTTACAATTTTTCTTTTTAAAATATTAAAAACACACATTCAAAATGACATTGGAGCCAAATAACCAATCCGACATCAACTTGGTTTTACATTCAAATTTTGTATGAGATCTGTATAATACTGCCATTTTCAGATTTTTTTAAACTAATAAATTTAATTATTGATTTCTAAGATTAAAAATGCATACCTGCTTACTAAGATTATAGATACCCACAAAATAGTAAAAAAATCCCAAGCAATAGCTACACCATCATAAAGTCTAAAAATATCTCAAAATAAATAATTTTGTAGTGACTAAATCCTAACATATTAAAATGAAAAAAAATGCTTTATATAAATAAATGTAAAAATAACTATTATATTGGTAGGCAAAGCAAGTTATCAAATACACTAATTAATTATTTGGGGGTGGGGAATACAATTACATAATAATATTGAGGAAAATGTTTATTGTAACAGATTAAAGTGATTTTCAAGTAAATATATAAATGGCAGAATGAATTAAATTATTTAACTTGGGAGAGTGGAGTTAGAATTAAGGAAAAATTAGGCAATCTAGAGAATGCTGAAACATTTAAACTGGCTACTCAATGCTTATCTTGCCATTATACTATTGCTTGAGAATTGATGCTCTATTAGGGAAAGCCATGGATTTATAATTATTTGACCTGGGAAATAATTGAATTTTTGCCAAAAAAACTTAAATCAAATTAAAACTCAACATCAAAATTCTGTAGCATCAGAAGCAATCAAAAAACATTTTATAATTTATTCAGATAAATTTTCCATCACAATTAAAATTATTTAACTTTCTTATGTAAATGTAAATCTGAAGGGATAATTCCTAAAGGTTTGCAACTAAAACCTCCAATTCATTCTCAGAGAGCTGAGATAATTACTCAGAGAGCAAGTGAAGTTCTGTTAAGAGAAATAATATATGCTCAAATGTTTTCTAAGTATCAAACAATGCATTCCATTAATAATGTAGAATGTTTTCTAAAAAATAAACTTACTGATGAAGACTACATGAGAGTTTCTTAAGCAGTAAGAAAATGATATTCTACATTACATGAAAAAATAAATAAATGCCAAAAGAAGAAACTTGCTAACTTACATGCACATATCAAAAATCATAATGTACCAAGCAATGTACCAACTTCCTCTGTTAAAAATCTCAGTTCTACACATCTAACAGATACTGAAATTTCTGTTCTTTAAAAAGTATTAAACTATGACATAACACCATTTAATATCCCTTTATTAGATATAATAGCAGCCACTGTGGAAGTCATTCAAAAATTGCTTTTAGAAGAAGAAGCAGAATTATGCTGGAGAATAAAAGGAACACTTGACAATCAACAAAAATTGAAGTCAAACATCCTATGGTGAGAGGAAAACAATTAAATCTCTCAAAGTAGATAAATCTATAATTATTCTGCCTACTGACAAAGGCAATGCAACAGTTGTAATGGATACAACTGATTATGACAACAAAATATAAAAACTTCTCACAGGTCAATATAGAAAAATGGAAAAAAAATTCAATACGGAGTACAGAAACAAAGTTACAAGCATTACTCAGAAAGCATTGCAAGTACTTCACTGATTCAGAAAAATAAAATAACATCAAAATTCAGCAAAATTCCACTTTATGGTCTACCTAAAATTCATAAGGATAATGTTCCATTAAGACCTATTGTTAGTTCTAGAGATTCTCCTTGCCCAAATTTGTCTATCTTCTCAAAGTTATAAGTCCTTTGGCATACAAAACTCAGTCCTTTGTCAGGAATTCTAGACACTTTGTAGAATTAATCAAGAACATGAAAATTGAAAGAACTGACTTACTGGTAAGCTTTGATGTTGAAAATTTATTCATGAATGTATCATGTGAAGACGCATTGTCTATTGTAAAGAAAAGATTAAATGGTGATAATAGTTTGCAAACCAGAACAGCCCTTCCTGTTGATAGTATAATGGAACTATTAACATTCTGTATAAAAACAATATACTTTCAATATAACACAGAATTTTTCCAACAAAATTAAGGAATGGCTATGGGTTCACCATTGCCTCCTCTGATTAGCAATATTTACATGGAAGAACTTGAAACCTTAGCCATAAAAACTATTCCATATCCACCTAAAGTTTGGCTTCACTTTATGGATGATACATTTGTTGTATGGTCACATGGTGAAGCACTGCTACAAACTTTCTGAAAACACATCAACAACATATCCCCTTCAATTAAATTCACAATAGAATCAGAACAAAAATAAAAATTGGCATTCTTAGATGTTCTTGTGACAAGACTCTCTCATGGAAAAATCAAAATAACAGTTTACTGAAAACCCTGCACATACAGGAAAATACCTAGCCTTTATGTCCAATCACACCAGAAATTTTTTCAGAAACCAGTGCTTTGAAAAAAGATCTATATAGAACAAAGTCTTATGAAAAATTGTTATCCATCAGTTGTTATTAATAAAATGTTAAATAGACAACAAAAAAAATCATCAAGAGAAAAGACAATTATTGGTATTGTAATGTACCCATACATTCCAAAAATAGCAGACAAATTAAGGAAAATCTGCCATCAGTATAACATCAGAACAGCTTTCCAAAGCCATATCACACTAAAAGGAGTTCTAACATCTACAAAGTCTAAACTTGAAATAATGAAAAGAAAAAACTTCATCTATGAAATATCATGTGAATGTGGAAGAACATATATATTGGTGAGACCAGTCATCCCATTGAAAAGTGCTTGCAGGAACACAAACTGATGATTAGAAAAGAAAAAACAGATGTTTAAGATAGCAGACCATGTATGTGCCCATGAACATATGTTCAATAGGGAAAATACAAAAATATTGGATAGAGAATAAAAGGTACAAAGAAGAAAATTTAAAGATGCTGCTCACATGACAATGGCAAAAAAACCCATAAGCCAACCTAGTGTGGCCATACATAATGTATGGAGACCACTAATCAACTTTGCTCTTAGGAAAAAGTGGAGAAATCAGGAGGAACCTCACAGGTAAGTATATAAAATTTTCTAAAGAATGTTGCCTTTTGTAGGATGGCTCAGTTGGTTAAAGCATTACATTAAAATCCAATACTCAAGAATTTAAGGGTCCAGGTTCGAATCCCATGCTAGTACTGTAACTTGTCAGGCCAGCAACACCTGAAGAAGAGGGAAGAATATTACCTCTCGAAACATTGTGCATATACTAACCTGTTTGATGTGCTATTACTAAGAGTTGAATGTATTTGGAATATTTAAATAAAGTTAAATTTTTCTAAAGACATTCAATACTCATATTAGATAATGGAAATAGTCCAATATAAAAATGCAACTAGAACACCATTATCACAAACCTTTAGGAAAACACATTTAAATCTCTTTACGCTTTTTTGTAATCTAAGTTTAACATACAATTATATATATAAACACACACAATTACGTCTCTAAACGGCCACTTTAACATTTCAACCAGAAGATTGGTTTTAACTGCAAAATGGCTTTCTCCAAAATTTAAATATTAAAATTTATTTGCATATCTGATTATGCAATTAATTCCTGTAGTTAAAAACATTTTTTTTAAAAAAACCTTTGCCCACAAAACATTTCTTAATCAATTAACTTGTGCGATATTATAATAAATATCTTACAGTTATTGTTTTAGAAGAAAAAATTAAACTACATTCTTATGAAACTCTATATATATATATATGTGTGTGTGTGTGTGATATGTATGTCAATGCAAAAATTGCTTATAAAAATCATCTGTACAAAAAATTACATATTCAAATTAAAATTAAATTTCAAATATATAAACAAACAAAAAACTATATATATTTATATTATATCTTATTGGTAAACATATTAAACAAAAATAATTAAATGAAAAAGAGAGTATTAGAAAAATAGGTAATTCGAGGCTGTAGTAGTGCCTATGTTCGTATTGATGCTATGAGGATGTAAAATTTTAAATTTGTAAATAATAAAACTTTCTTATTGTTTCCTCCCTTTTGGGAGGAAAACTTATTCTGCAATATGATCATTCTTAAATTGTCAATTGATTGATCTGGTTAATTGAAAGACACTGGTTAATCTTCATTTTTATGCAATAAGTCAAATCTATGGTTAGTTATTCTAATATATAAACTGTTTATCAAGTTATCTACATTATGATTACAGTAACTGTTACAATCTATTAAATATATTAAATTTATACTTTTACAACCGACATAGTTGGAGTTACACCAATTAAAATCATTAATGGTATTACCTTGAACCATTTTTATAATAATAAGTTTGCATGTAAGACATCTTTTATCTTCACGTGAAAAATATATTTTTTTCTTTTAAATTAGAAATAAAATAGAGTCTATCCTTAAGTGTTTTGTGTCTTTGATATACAACTTTAGGAGGGTTGGGAAAAATAGATTTTAGATAATCTATAAAATTTTATATGTTAAAACGTTTCTCTAATATTTGGTTAATATTAGTTAAATCATTATTAAAATGTGGTGAAACTTTCAATTGTGTTTTTTTTTTTAGATAGTAGATTTTTTGTTATCACTGGCTGAGAGAACACTTAACTATTTTAAATATTAATTATAAAATAAAATTATTTATGATTGTACTTAACCATTAAGAATTTTTGCTGATCAATTTTTGAATTGGCAAAACAATACTCAATCATCAGTATGCATAAGTTTAGAAGTTAAAGTTTTTACTTTCACTCTAAGTAGTTCAAATTAAAAACTTCACCATAGAATAAATCTATGTGACATTTTGATGCATGCTTCATGGAGGCACTTACAAACTGTTCCAAAAGCCATTGTCATGAAAAATGGATGACAAAGTTTTATTTCAAATGCCTCAGACTTTGTGTGATGCCAGATGAATTAACTTGCCAATAGAAATCTATAGTACTTGTATCATCACTGATGGTTCTCTAGTCATTGCCTGTCATCTTCTTGGTATATTTTATCACAGTATCTCAATTTTGAAGCTATATTGCAAACTTTAATAAACCCATTTCAATGAAGTTAAATAATAAAAGCTTTTAAAATTAAAATATTTTTGGAATACTCTTGCAAGATTGAGTAGATTACTGTGTTTTGAAATGAGCAGATTAAAAAACTGGCAAAATCTTAGCTGCGTCAATGGTAGTTTTTTTTTCTATATATGAATTTTAGAAAGGACTGCAATTAAAGATCATTTTAAATCTATGCTTCTTATGAACTTTAAGATAATCAAAAGATGAAATATTCTGCATAGTCCTTTAATTTCAGCCTGAAGCAGACTTTTTTCACAATGTAGGCAGACATGAGAAGAATCAGCACAAATCGTACAATAATTTCTATAATCTTGCTTTCTTATCATATATGATAAGTTTATTTTTACTTTTAATTAAAAATCAATTTTTTCTTAACCACAACTCAGTATTTAAAGTTTGGAAGTTAGATTATTCTTTTATATTTGTCAAGTTTAAAAATTAATGGCATTACACTTTATTTTTAGTTCATCTTAACTTAATCTTCAATCATTTCAGTGAATGTAACCGAATTTCATAGTGAAACATTCAGATTAGTTAAAACTTATTCTGGCTAATTTTTGGGGAGATTTTGAATGCTTATTGATAAATTAATCATAACTTGATTAAAATTTAAATTTTGAATTTTAGAATTATTAAGTAATCTATTTGTACTATTTGTTGGGGAAAAAGCAATATGACACAAATCATTATAAATTAATCTAATAAACTTAATCTGTTTATCTGATATAAATGGTATTGGAATCCATTTCATTTTGATATTATTTTTAGTTTTATTATATTCTTAATTCTTTTTAAAAATTTTAATAATATTAGTAATAGCATTTTTGTTATAACCAATTTTCAACAAATCATTAACAAATAAATTTACATTTTTTATTTTATCACTAGAATATTTGCATAATTTTTCATTTCAAAATAAGAATAACTTTAATTTTAATCAAAATTGCATTATATATAAATTGAATGTAAATGTGGTTTACAATATATCAATGAATTTAAATGTACATTGGTGAAGAGAATAAAAGAGCATATGCTTTTATATAATAGAATTCAAAAAGAGAAAGAATCAGGAAAAGATGTGAATAAATCTTCATCATCTGTTATATTTGATCATAATAAATCTTGTCAATATGGATTTAAATTTGATTATAAAAATATGAAAATTATTCAAATTGAACATTGCCACAATAAATGTAAAATAAAAGAGGCTATGTTGATTTCAAGAAATCATGTTAATGAATCGGCAATCATCAAATGTTAAAATAACAGAATTGTAGGAGAACTAAACTAAATTGAACTATGGCTATTGTGAAAGGATGTTTTGTTTTGATTATTCAATGTTATATAGTTGATAAAGACTACAAGATAGTTGAAAGTACTTCTAATAAAATAACTATAATTTATGTGAATTTTACTGTATTTTGATATATATATATATTGATTTGAATATTACATATATTTTGGAAAGAATACAGTGATCAAACTTAATTTATTATATATGTATATACACCTAAACCTCACTTAGCGATTGGCTACTTAGCGATATTTCACAATAGCGATCATCATCAATTTGTACTCACTACTTTGATTTACAATCGATTATTCACTATAGATTGGGGAATTTTTTTTTTTTTAAATTTAGAACATATAACTTAATATATATATATAATTAATGAATCTATAATACTATATACTGTACATATAAGTGTTGAATGTCTTTAGAAAAATTAAACTTTATTTAAATATTATGCCTTAAAATATATATAATTAATGAATCTATAATACTATATACTGTACATATAAGTGTTGAATGTCTTTAGAAAAATTTAAACTTTATTTAAAAATAATGTACAGTACTTGGATTATTTAAATAAAGTTTAATTTTTCTAAAGACATTCAACACTTATATTAGATGATGAAATAGTCCAATATATAAATGTGGTACAGTATTATGTAAAAATAGTTATTGATTTTGTAACTTCGTTAAAAATGTTGTTTATACCCAAGTGGGTTCAAATCAAAAGAAAAACTACATTTTAAAATGCCAATGTTGAATTAGAAAAAATATTAAAAAGAAAAACAGAGTGCATTTAAAATAAATGTTAATGAATATTTTTTTTAGTATGTACTTTATTCCTAAGTTAATGTAATTTTTTAGCTTTAGGAACCCACCAATTTTTTTCCTATTGACCCCCATTATAAATACGTATTCTGTATACAATATTCTTGCTTAACGATGAGTTTAGGAGAACCAATTGCCATCGCTAAGGGGGGTAATGGTGTATATATGTGTGTGTGTGTGTGTTTAGTTGAATTTCACTTGAGAAGGTCTATTTGTTAATTGATGAAACTATGATTGTGTAAAAATTTTAATAAAATTTTGTTGCTTTGGTTAGTATTGTAGTGTTATATGAATTTTTCTTTTATTTTTAATTACTAGTATAGCATTAGGCAATAGGTTCAAATTCAGGTCAAAATAATTTTTAAGGGCTTAATATTTTTTCAGGTAGCTGGCCCATAGCAATCTAGATAACATTCATTATTGGTTAGTAAATGCATATCTACTTATTTTTAGATAGAGAATAAACATGGATAAAGAAACACTTAAGCCTTCACTACTCAGCGGAAACTCTGGAATGTGTTGAAAAACTGTTGAAGAAGTCTTTATTCTGCAATGAACTATTTATTAAAAAGATTGTTTTATTATTAAATTTCACCTATTGTCTATTAATTCATTTGAATGGCCATCTTTTGAAAATATTCATATCATTATATTCATAATTATTGTGTGCCATTCAAAGAATTTTGTAAATTTTTATCAATACTATTTTTAAAAAAGATCAATTTCAGTATGAACATATATTTAGGGCTCTGCCCTCATTGCATGACCAAAAAAGAATCAGCTTTCATTAATATAGAATATTATTTTTGATCATTTACATTAGCTGTAAATTAATATGGTCTTATTTCTAAAGATTTAATAATAATGTACAAGATGGAACTATATTAAGTTTATTTTTTCATTAAAAAAAATGTGCTTAGAAATAATATATACCATATACAATCTTTTACCACATGAATGGTCAACTTCCTGATCAAGAAAAAGAGGAAAGGTATTTGACATATGTTATCTGTAAAAATGTGCATATAAGCATACAAACATAGAGATATATAACTTTGAAAATTTATGATGACGGCATTATATGCTGAAAATAGTTGCTACTATTACACATATTCACATGCACCCAATATGTAGTAACATGAATATTTTCAAAGGTAAAAAATGATAAAGGTTTTTCTTTTTAAGTTTAGACAGATTGTCCATTTTTAAAAAAAATCATTATATGGAAATCTTTGATCCATATTTTGGTTAAGTATAGCATTTTTTTATTTTCAGAATAATTGTAATTGAATAAAATATTAATAAGCAATAGCTTAGACACCATACATGGTTATTTTGAAGATACAAATGATATTTAATGATTCAAAGGATCATCTTCTCTTCTAGATACTCTTAATAAACTTCAAATATGAAATATTGCATTAGATTTGTAAGATTTTTAATGGTTTTAGTTTACACAATTTAACATTAATAGTGCACTTGATGAGAGATATTTATTTCTGGTTATTAAAAAACAAAATGAAGATTTATCAGTGATAAAGGAACAAATTGGAAAGTGTTATCAGATAGAAAAGATATTTTAGCACTTCATTTGCTTCTGATTCATTACCATATAAAAATATTGACTGATATCAGAAAGGACATATGTTTCAGGTTCTGCACTCATCAGGTATTCTAGGAATGAACAATGCTCATTAACATCCTATGTTTACAATTTATTTTAGGATCACTGCTGTACTCAATTTAATATTTAAGTTCAAATGTTCAAATTTGACATGATTTTATTTGTTACAATTTAATATTAATGCACTAAACAAAATTATATTAAGCTCGTTTTCTCATAAAGAACCATCTATACAAATAATATATGCCATAATGTTTTCGATTTGTTTTAAATGAGAAAACTTCCAAAATTATTGAACACTATTATATAAATATTCCAATCATTAATCAGAATTCACTTTAGATATGCACTATGTCAAATCATCTCAGTGAAAAAAAAAACCTGACATATATAAAATCCAGATCTAACATTTACATGTAATTTTCATATAACATATTTTCAGATTGGGAATCAAATAATACATTATCCCCTCCCCCAAACAACTGATCATTTTATAAAAACATAACTATAAAGAATTTCCGCAATAAAAATAGGGTTTAAAATAAATAAGCATAAAATGTAATGTGTGTATATATATATATTATAACGGAATTACGACTGAATGAGCTTCCCTTTTATTTATATATAATACGGATTCTTAAATTCAAAAATCGTCCACCTTCTGTTACTGCAAGCAGAGAGAACATATGGACATAAACGAATCTATATCCATACTTGACCGAACCTGTGACTATATGGATATTGCCCCAGGTTATCTTTCCTGGTCAACTGTCTCTTGACTGCTGTAATATTTAAAGAATTACAGCACTTGAATAATTTATAAAATTAAATGGGATCAAGAATACTGCCCACTAGCCTCATGTGTTATTTTAGTACTCAAAATGGAGTAATAATTATCACCTAAACCCCTATGGATATATTACTGTCTAAAATGGTGAAGAACAAGATGAAACAGATAAAATAATTAAGAAATATTTAATATAACAAATAAACAACAAAAATCAATTGAAATATTTTACACACAATAGAAACAAAATTACTGAACATAATGCTACGAGTAAATATATAAAAAAAAATCCTATAAATGATTATACATTTATAGTCGTCATTCCATGTATTAGAAAAGAGTTTAATTATTATCTATATCACTAATATCTGGAAATGGCTATTGTTTTAAATTAAAAGTATGTGCACATATCTCTATAAAGGTGTGGTATATAATTTACCTAGATTTTCTTTAGTCTCTGAAGTGAGTTGAGGTCCTGCTGATTATCACATGGAATTCCTCCACTTCTTTAGCAGGGACCGGTCACTCTTAGATTGGACTTGGTTTGTGGTGACTTCTCCATATTAGGACAAGCGGATCATCCAGCAGGTGCTACATTGGCAGTTATTACATGGCGATGGGAACCGTTCGAGCACGGTGAATCTGAATCGGCCAGCGGTCGTAATAGCCCTTAGCCACACATTCTTGAAGTGTCACATATGTTAGAAATCATTTTCCTGTTCATACAGTGATCCGTTTTTATGTTGGAGTCCTTCCACTCCGTTTCTGGTTTTTCTCAGTTGTTTTTTTTTTTACACTTTAAAGGATTCTTATGTCTGCTTTCTACTCTATTAGATCCGCTTATTATCAGAGCCGTGTCTTCACCAAAGTCTCGATGAGAACTTCTCAATTTTTAATAAATTCTTTCACATGCTTTTATTCTCTTGATCCTTTTGTTAGTAGCTTTCCATTCACATCTTTCCTTTTTTAATACGCCTTCAGCAATTTATACAAATTTACTTTTATACAATCTCATAGCAATATTTACATTTGTTTATTTCTTTTCTTTTCCTTTTAATAAAAGAAATTTTTAATAAAATGATTTTTATTTTGACAAGCATTAATTATTGCTGTCTTTATCCATACTCTATACATACTCTACACATGCATTTCATTTTATCGTCAAAGTGTGTACTTTTATGGAATAGATCCTTATCTTTTGTCATGTTTTAAATTCTATTTTAATCTGATTTAAATTATTTACTTTTCTTTATAACTCATTTTTTAGTTCTTATTTCGCTCATATTTCCTCTTTCATTTTTTGATCTTAAGCCAAATAGACGATTTCAGTACTTCTACATTTAAATATTTCTATTTTACCAAAATCTTAACTTTGGAGGGTAAAAGATAAGAATCTTTCGATTCTATTTCCCTCTCTTTATTAATTAAGACATTTCTTTCTTCATGGGTTTTGATTCTTTTACTAGTATTAAAAAAAAAACACAATATTTAATATTATTTAATGCTAAATATATATATGTGTGGTCGCAGTATGTGCGATCATCACAATATATTAAAGAGAAACAATGCATAACATTAGTTAAAATTTCTATAAATTATTTTAAACATTTCATAACTAAATACATTCCCCCTTTAAATAAAGAAAAAGGGAAAATGTGACTAAATGTAATGCAGCTATGGAGCATTTAAAATATTATATATTGTAACGTTTATTTATATACGTTACAAATATATTGGCATTTGGTAAAAGCTAAAAAAGTAAATTTAGATTTTTTTTTGATTAGTATAATTTTTGTTAAAACATGCAATGAAAGTTAAAATTGTCATTCTTATTTTTTTTTATCTAATTGGAAAGAATAAATGACATACAGATTACTAATCCAGATAAATTAAAAGAATTCCAAAAGTATAAGCTAAAAGAAAAATATTTTAGCTAATTAAAGATGGAAGAATAATGCTAAAAAAAAAGAGAACTTTGTAACTTAAATTTAAGAGAGAGTGTATAAGATTATTATCTTATACGCTGATAAAAAGACAAAAGAGTGCGCAGAAGTTCCAAAAATGGAGCGCGATATAAAAAGGAGATGACAACTTCAATCTGGGTCTTCTCTTTTACTTCTAGTTACGTCTCTGAAAGTTGGAGGTTTCCACGAGCATAACCTGTGGCAAGAAATATACTTCTACACAGGTATGCCCCTTGATGTACCAAGCTGTCACGCAAGCATGGAAACGGGACTTGTGAAGACCGCTTTTTGCAATAAAAGTGTCACTACAACTGTGCCTTTTCTCCAGCTATAGAACGGAACAATAATGGAAGATGCCGGCAGGAGAGACCAATGGAAATTCTCATGATCTGGGATCCCATAAACCTACATGAACTTACCGGTAAGTTAAGAATAAATTTTCCTGATAGTGACTTAAAAGTTTGCAAACAATTATTTATCTAGGCTTAGACTACCATCCTGATATAGACTTTTCGTATTCAAGGGACTTTCTTATAAAGAATTTTATACAAGATCTTGGAACATTATTAAATTGCGTTCATTATTTAATCTAACTGTTTTTGTTAATCGATTCATTATCTGGATTAGCATGTGTGTACTTTCCAGTTTAGTTAATTCGTAATTTAACTTATAAATATTTTAGTTTGTTAGAATAAAAGAGATTATACTTTTATCAACCTTTTTCATTGTGCGTTATTAATAATGGTTATTATTCTTTTTAGTATTAAAGTTATTATTAGTTTAATAAGATTTAAAAGTAATTTACCTTGCCAATATGTTTGAATAAGCCCAGCAATAATAATCTCAAAAAAAAGATAATTCTAGTTTACCGTAAAATTACCGATTCTTAAAATCTAAGACCAATAATTTTAAAAATATTTTATTTTTTTTTATTTGCGAGACATGCTGGCGACAGATATCAGCGGTCTTTTTAGAATAAAAAGACCTGGCGCCTATCAAATAAATTAAAAGCTGATCTCATCAATAGCATAATTCTCAACCATCAATAGGCAAAGTTTGATCAGGAAATATAGCTGTGTTTTTTAGGAAAAGAAATACAACTTTCTTTTTTCTTTTGATACAGCTTGATCAACTCACGCTCAAATATAAATTTGAGGCATATAGTGGCCTAGTAATACGAAAAACGTTACAATGGCGACCCAACTCGGGCTTCGATTTAACAACTACAACCTGAGATGAGTTGTAATGATAAAGAACATTACAATGATGACTCAAAGAAACTCACAGCCGGAAAATAAATTATGATTTTTTTGAAAAAAGAAAAAAATTATAAAAAAAAAAAAAAACTAATTAATTAAACCCTGATTATTAAAATATGAAAGAAGATATTTTTTTAATATGACTTCCAGAAAAAAATATATATATATGTATATTTTTTTATATATGTCTAAAAACACGATCGTGGCTGATGTAGACGTAAGTCACAAGTATTTGACCGGGTAGGCGGTTACTGAAGAGGGGAATAACATAGCCCCGAGTCCTTATCCGCAGTATATCAACATAAGACCGTCTTTAAATGCTCGTCAGACTATTTCTAGCAGAGATCCCAATAAAGGGGAAGGCGGATCAAGTTGGACCAAGTTGCCACGAGCCTGTAAGACTCAGAACGATGAGCAACGCTCGTTTGTGCTTATAACTTGGGCTTCTTATCGTTAATCTTACACTAAAGCGGATAGGACACAGATGAATGTTGAAATATTTTCCATTCCCGTCGTGTTAGACCTAAAAGTGGGCATTAAAGCCGAACGTCGCTTGTGAATGAGTCTACACAATATATCAGCACGCTACTACAGAAAAAAAAATACGAATATGAATTTAAAAACTTAAGAATAAAATTAGTGTAAACCCCTATTTTATTCTCATCTCCTGGCACTGGTGGTATTGTAACGTTTATTTATATACGTTACAAATATATTGGCATTTGGTAAAAGCTAAAAAAGTAAATTTAGATTTTTTTTTGATTAGTATAATTTTTGTTAAAACATGCAATGAAAGTTAAAATTGTCATTCTTATTTTTTTTTATCTAATTGGAAAGAATAAATGACATACAGATTACTAATCCAGATAAATTAAAAGAATTCCAAAAGTATAAGCTAAAAGAAAAATATTTTAGCTAATTAAAGATGGAAGAATAATGCTAAAAAAAAAGAGAACTTTGTAACTTAAATTTAAGAGAGAGTGTATAAGATTATTATCTTATACGCTGATAAAAAGACAAAAGAGTGCGCAGAAGTTCCAAAAATGGAGCGCGATATAAAAAGGAGATGACAACTTCAATCTGGGTCTTCTCTTTTACTTCTAGTTACGTCTCTGAAAGTTGGAGGTTTCCACGAGCATAACCTGTGGCAAGAAATATACTTCTACACAGGTATGCCCCTTGCTGTACCAAGCTGTCATGCAAGCATGGAAACGGGACTTGTGAAGACCGCTTTTTGCAATAAAAGGGTCACTACAACCGTGCCTTTTCTCCAGCTATAGAACGGAACAATAATGGAAGACGCCGGCAGGAGAGACCAATGGAAATTCTCATGATCTGGGATCCCATAAACCTACATGAACTTACCGGTAAGTTAAGAATAAATTTTCCTGATAGTGACTTAAAAGTTTGCAAACAATTATTTATCTAGGCTTAGACTACCATCCTGATATAGACTTTTCGTATTCAAGGGACTTTCTTATAAAGAATTTTATACAAGATCTTGGAACATTATTAAATTGCGTTCATTATTTAATCTAACTGTTTTTGTTAATCGATTCATTATCTGGATTAGCATGTGTGTACTTTCCAGTTTAGTTAATTCGTAATTTAACTTATAAATATTTTAGTTTGTTAGAATAAAAGAGATTATACTTTTATCAACCTTTTTCATTGTGCGTTATTAATAATGGTTATTATTCTTTTTAGTATTAAAGTTATTATTAGTTTAATAAGATTTAATAGTAATTTACCTTGCCAATATGTTTTGAATAAGCCCAGCAATAATAATCTCAAAAAAAAGATAATTCTAGTTTACCGTAAAATTACCGATTCTTAAAATCTAAGACCAATAATTTTAAAAATATTTTATTTTTTTTTATTTGCGAGACATGCTGGCGACAGATATCAGCGGTCTTTTTAGAATAAAAAGACCTGGTGCCTATCAAATAAATTAAAAGCTGATCTCATCAATAGCATAATTCTCAACCATCAATAGGCAAAGTTTGATCAGGAAATATAGCTGTGTTTTTTAGGAAAAGAAATACAACTTTCTTTTTTCTTTTGATACAGCTTGATCAACTCACGCTCAAATATAAATTTGAGACGTATAGTGGCCTAGTAATACGAAAAACGTTACAATATATAATAATGATTTATAAATAAAAATCGAACTATTATTTTTTGTATGGAGATTTATTAGTTTCTAACTTCTAGCCCTTTTGATGAAAGTATGTTTTTTAAGACACACACATATATATATATATATTGAGAGAGAGAGAGAGAGAGAGAGAGAGAGTGGCCTAAAAGTTTTACATTGGTGGTTAATTGGGATATGATAGATTTTTAAATATGAAGATTGTATTCATAGATCAAGATCTGATTAAAATTTCATTATAATTTGATTTTTTCTTTAATAAAATAATCAATTATATATATATAATACAATATCATGTATTTATTCAATATTAAAATATTACTTAATCATTAGGTTTGTGAAGAGTGCCTAGTTTTCAAATATTTACACATCAAGCTTGTATCCTGCCCATCCCTCTTCTATGTATTTAAATGGATAATGTCCTATACATCAGGGTTCAGAGTGACTTGAGGTCAACATGGGCATGTGGATAATATTGGCATCAGCATGGAATTTGGGTTTTCATCATCAGATTTTCATTGATATGGATGGCTGAGAAGTTTTAGTTTGGAGTAGATTGAAACATGTTTATTAAAGTATGAAGATTTGCTATCTTAATATAAACTGAGCACTGATTATATATGTGTGGGGGGGATGATAATCTGGATCAACTGATGAGTGCTGGTTTAGCACGAAATACATATATTGGTGATTATTTATCTTTTCTACATGTGTGTGATCATGTGTATCAGTTGTATGAGATAGTGAGGATAGTTAAAGGGTGCTTGAAAATCTGAGTTTAAATCCCCTATACTTATCATTATATATATATATATGATATTTTCTATTCTGTAATTTAGTGTTATAACATAGAAAGCAATTGACTCTAGCTTGTATCAAATTTGCATAATGATGCATTTGTAGATTAAGCACCAAATAAATTTAAACTTTGAACATATTGGAATTGGACTTATTATTTATGGTGTGAAGATTCGGGTGTTTCAAGCTTCTAATCCAACTGATGATAGAGGATTTTTTTCTGAAATATAAAGTGAAAGAGAATAGTCTGATATTTTTACTCTAGTAAATAGTTATGATATATAGATTTTAGATCTGATTGGTTACACATATTTTTCTCACACAATAACCAGTTATTATATACTTATGCATATTTATAGACGGTGTTTATACAGAGAAAAATAAAAGATAAAAAGATAGAAAAGAAAAATAACTTAAATTATTAAATAAAAGAGAGACAAAAAAAAAGAACTTTATTTTGGAAATAATTTTTAATAAAAATGGAAAAATATCTCTCTTTCCATCTCTTAATCTTATAAAATAAAAAAAAACGAAAGACTGATAAAAAAATATAAACCGATGATTGAATTGTTTTATCAAATTTAAGTCCATCAACTCAAATTAATGAGTGGTTGCTAGAATAAGAAAGAAAACAATATTCTTCTTTAACTTTTTTTATAATCACATGAATATTGATAAAAGGGTAATAAGAGCAATGTCTAATATTTTTCATTTTAGGAAATGAGTATTTTATATAGATTGCATAAATAATTTTTACTGTATATTTAAATATGATTACCTCTAAACTTTAAAAGTTTTTAGTTGTTTTGTCTTTTAAAACATTCTTGACAACTAGTTCAGGTGGTCAAAAATTTACCGAAACGTAAATATACTAATGCATTTATTCTTAGAAATCACAAAGGTATTTATATAAATTTTAGCAATTAATTTTCATGAAAATAATATTTATATATATTGAGATGGTACAGATCTATGGGAGGTTTAGATCTAAAAGTCAGTTAAATGCGTAATTCAAGTAATAAAGAGAGCGCGATAAATTATTCAATCAGTTTAATAAAACACATCCAAGAAATGGCTTATAAATGCTAAAGAAATAGCAGCTTAGAAAAGGAACGAATAGAAATTGTGAACTAGTTAATTAGTTTACTATTCCTACTTTTTACTTTTTAAAACTTATTTGATATATCAATATAAAATTCAAAATTAAAATAAATGTGCCACAGGAGTGCATACAGACATAACTACCAATATTAATAAATTAGATTTAAATAAAATTATTTGTCAAATTATATTCATTAATTTATAAAGGGAAAGAGGGAATCAAACATAAAACTATTAATAGAATACTAATCAAAAGGACTAGCCAATTAATATTTAGTACTTTTGTAGTAAATTATAAAGGATATGAACACAATGTAAAATCAACATGGGCATAACAATAATATTGGCATCAATGGGGAATTTGGTTGTTCCATCATCAGATTTTCAATGGTATAGATGGCGAAGACTTGGATGGCAGAGTAGATTGAAGCCTGTCCATTAAAGTTTGAAGATTTGCTATCAATATAAACCAAATACTAATTATATATGTGTAGGGGAAATGATGATCTAAACCAGTTGATGACTGTTGGTTCAGTATGAAATATGTACATTGGAGATCGTTTATCTTTTTCACATGTGTGTAGTCATGTGTATTGGTTGTATGCGATAGAGCAGATAGCCAAATGGAGCTTAAGTGTCTGTGTTCAAATCTCTTATAATTTACATCTAAAACTCTAAGTATATAAATTATACTTGTATTCAATCAAAATATTACTATTGTATTAATAAATGTGAAAATTGTCAGAGTAAAAGTAAATCTGTAAAAAAATTGTGCCTCTTTTTATTAGTTTTGTTGTGTAATTTTTATTGTTAATCTTTGCATTATGATTAATGGATAAATCTATTAACAGTCAAGCATTGGTGGTCGAGAGGTCAGCTATGGCTGCTTTACAAGCAGTTGTCCCGGGTTAGCGGGTTTGCTACCTGGTTGATGCTATGACACATGAGAAAAAAAAAGCTATTAACACTCTAGTCCCAGAGTCTGCATCAATATTTGAAAAAAAATTAATCAACAACAATATTATTTAAAGCAAGAAACAAACAGATAAAAATAAAAACGTTCCTTCTTTTTTTTTTTTAATTATGATGGTTACTCAACGTATTTTATAATATTTTAAAGTAGAAACTTTTAAAAAAATCACTGTTTTATAAATCATTGTGTAAACTTTACAATTTGTTTTTCCAAGAATGAAATCAATAAAAAATTTAAAATAAATTGATAATGGTCTTGTCAGTATTTACAAATGTATAAAATTTCATTTCAATTTTTTCTTTTTAAATATAATTTTAAGAACACTTGTATGAATAAATTACATTCTAAATTGAAAATTAATTTATGAAAAGTATAACTTTTAAAATGTCTATTTGAAAAAATATTTCAAATAATTTGTGTCAAAAGAAAGTTCCAAACATTCCAATGTTTTAAAAAATTTTCTTTTCCAAAATGCAAAGGAAAGTACTAATTCAATGTTTGTCAATGCGCACAGCACATTGGCGTTAGCTTACCTCTGGAAAAATAAAATAATATTTTACCAATACTTGAAAGTAAATGAAAAAGAATAATAAGTTACAAATTTGTCATTTTTTCTAAGCCTTCGCTTCGATAAAAAATAATTAATAAACACACGTTGTGATATTAATATTAAGAATAAATCATAAGTTTGATTCGCAAAATATATTTTATCATAATGATATAGCTATGATAACTATACAAATAGTTGAATGTAAGATCATAATTTTTCCCAACTTATTGTTTGAAAGTATGGATTTAATGTAAAGATATTAGAAAATTTTCAATTAAGAATGCTTATCAACTTTTATAAATAGAATAGCGAAATATAAGAACTAATCAAAATGTTTTTCAATTTACTGAATGTGATGGAGACATATCTTCACAGTACTGGTGAAGTGAAGGGAATGGATAATAGTACACATCCTAAACAAGTTTTTATAATAAAATTGAGTATAGTTTTTGACAATTATGTTATAAAAGTTGTCTCAGAGACATAAAAACCATAACAGTTATTGCTTTGGTACTTTCAACTTATACCCCATGTGGCTGCAAGAGGCGCCACCAAGTGGGCAGTAGTGCTGGAAGTTACTTGGCATAAGGTTCCTGTGATGGTGATGTGATGAGATGTGATGTATTGTGGCTTCTCCTTAAATGATGTCAAGAATATCTCAGCAATTATGCATATGCATGGTAAACAGTGCCACCTAGTGGCTGGACCTAGCATCACTGCTTTTGGCCCCCTACTCTGAATATTTCTGTGGTTGACACAGGAAACAGCACCTCTTGCAGCCACATGGGGCATAAGTTGAAAGTACCTTGCTTTTATTAAAAAACCATAACTGAAAAATAGACTAACATGAATAGCTATAATTAAAAAAGATATTAAGGATTTTCCTAAAATTCACTGCAAAAAAAGTGGCCTAGTGGTTAGCATAGCTGCCTTCCAAGCAACTGGTCCAAGTTTGCATTTGACATATGGGAAGAAAAAAAATATATAATATCATGAGATGTCACATGCTAATTTGTTAGCTTAAAAAAACAATATGATATATATACAGACATTCTTATAATTCATAGATTAGATAGAACCATTGAAAAATTATCTTCAATTTTTATTTTATTTTTCATTTCTGCCGTTAGAATTACCATATTTGTATATAATAGTCATGTAATTTAAGCTGGGTATTTTTTTTTTAGCAAATTTTTTTTTGTTATTTACAGGAAAAAAAATCTCATTTTGCTACTATTTTTTATAACATTTTAACTTCTTGTGAGATCACTCAAAATCTTTAAATAATCAGAATAAGATTGGAATTGTCTCTGATGGATTTTAATTACAGCAAAGAAACCATATATTTAAGTTGTAAATATAGATCTAGAATTTTTATAAGGCAAATAAATATCTTTGCACAAAATTAACTAAAATAAAAAGCATTTTAAATCTTAAGTTTTTAAAACAAAAACGAAAATGAATGTGCATTGCCATCTCAACAGTCTTCTACATATTAAGGAATTATTTTCTATTTTAAAAACATCATGTTATTTATATTTATAAACTGCAATGTCTTAAATTATTATGTTATTAATATAAAACCTATTTAAAATATAATCAAAAAAACATTAAAGATAATGATGACCCTTTGGTAATTATATATAATCATTTACATAATTAATTACCTAGGAAGTCATATGATGTTCAAGCCCCTAGTGGCAGATTAAGCATTTAATCATTCCATTCAGTTAGTCTAAATTAAAGTTGTTGTTTTTTGTTTACATATTTCATTTGAAAATCAACCCATTCTAAATCTGTCTGTTTATTACTTTGCTTATCTACATATAGCTTTTGATAATTTATAACAAGAAAACTAAAATATTTGATTTCTATCTTAAAATAATTTGTCTGCTAATAATTAATAGATTACTGATCTTATATTTTATAAAAAGCAATGCATAAATTTATTGTTGTAACAATTTATTTATCTTGCAATGAAGTGATTCAAGATGGGTAATAAAGACTTTGATAGTAATAAATCTATGAATTATTTATTAAAATATTCTAATTTTTATTTGCATTATTTTATTTCTATTTATAAATTTTGAAAATAATCCCAATGCTTTTTGTAATCTTTTATTTTACTAACAGTTTTGAGTGACCCATAATATTTGTCAGTGTTTGTTTTTAAAAACTTGTTTAGAACAAGTAGAAAAGACTCTGATGAAGACTATGAATCAGTTGAAACTATTAGCTAAATAAAAGATTATAAAAAGCATTGTATTTATATGAACAGAAGTGGATATTTGAAGTTAATAAATAACCCTTATAGATTTATTCCTATCTGACTCATTACTGTCTATCTTACATCACTTTATTGCAAGATAGTGGATTTATAAATATTTTAAAGTTTTAAATAAATCAACAAGTATCAAGCCAATCTGAATTAGAAGAGCAAACAGCTGCCAAAAGCAGCTAGAAATGTGAGCTAATGAACTCCATTACCTTTGACAAAAAGAAAGGTGATCATTCCACAAATGAAGCTACAACAAAAGCATAGGTAAATATAAAATATCAAATTCAATGTCTAGACAAACTGCTATTCTTTTGAAACTTTAGAACTAAAAGCAATTGGTTGTTTACCCTTATTTTAGAATGGACTAATCCGTAACAAAGAAGGCCATAATTAATTTACTTCACTTTCATTTGACTATTATATTAATGTTTTATTTTTGTTTTGTGTAAATAAACATGCTATTTTTAATTTGTTAATTTGGCTTAATTCTCTCTCTCCATATCTTACCACTTAACATTTTGATTACGATATAATAATATTAAGTAAATTTAGAGTTAATTATAGTCTGATTCAAGCCAGTTTCCTGCTCTTTGTGCTAGCCAGGTAAAATCAAGCACCATAAGCATTTGAAAACCCTTATTTTGAATATTTTCTAATCAGTCTTGGCTAGATAGCACCAGGAATCATTCCAATACAAATAAAAATATCTATAGAAGATGTGCTAGCTTCTGTCAGCCATAGGGTGAGTGCAACAGTCTGGAAAGGTGGCCATGGATAATACATTTTATACCATATCGGTCTGACCATTGGTATGCTTGATATATAAAAATATTAACTTCTCTGCTTGAAATAACAAAATCTTCTAAATGCATAAAATGATTATTATTAATTTAGAAATGATAATTTAATTTAAATGTAATGCATGTTATTTTAATTAACGGGTTTTGTTATAAATAGTGTCCAGCATTGGGGCCTGAATTTTCATTAAATATCACTTCAGTGTGAGTGCCTGAACAATTCTGTTTCTTTTGTATTAAATTTCAAAAATTCAAGCAAGTAATTAGTTTTAATTACTGTCATAAAGTGATAGCTATCAGACAAAAATAATTATAATAAAAATAATAAGTTAAAATTGGTGAGAGATGCGAGAGGGGAGAAAATAGCCAAAATTAAAACAACTTTATAGGTTAAGCAAATATTAATATATATATATTAGGTATAAACTAAATTAATAAGAAAGTACTGGCAGGCATATAAAAATAAATATATAAAAGCAGCAAAGGTAGAATCATAATAGGGGATTGGGTGTGGGACATTGCATGAATCCACTGATCAAATATAAAAAAAATTTAAAAAGTAATTATTAACTAAGATTAATTAAAAGAGATAATAAAATAGTCATAATATTATTATTCCAAGAAATATAATAAAACTAAAAGGCTAAATGCATATAAGAGCAAGAGCAAAAATGAAAGTGCAAAATCAAAAATTATAAAAAGTTCCCAGTGAGGAACAACAACAAAACCAAGTCGAAAACAGGAAGTATTACATAAGCCAGAAAACAGTGACACCATGATTATGATGAACCAAATATAGAACTTAAAAAACAAGATAAAGAACTTAAAAATCAACAAAAAGAAACAACTGAAGAAAGTGAAAAACAAAATAATGAGACAAATATAAAATTGGAAAAAGTGAATGATGAGCTAAAAATCAATATAATAACACAAACAAAAAATTAGAAAGTCAAGTTGAAATGCTTGGAAAACTAGAACACCAAATTAAATCAGAATATGAGAAATTAAAAAGAGAAATTATAATAAAATTAATGGAAATGTAAACAGATTGAAGGCCAAATAGGGATAGCTTACCAGAAAATTGAAAAAATTAAAATATTACAAGAATAAAAAATAGAGCTGTTACAGGTAGTAGTAACAGAAAATAAATTAGAGAATGAAATGATAGTAGAGAATATGAGAATTGAAATAAATAATTTAGCCAAGATGATAAATAAAATCGAGTTTTAAAGTAGACAAAATGAAACCTGTAAAGAAATTGGAAAAATTAACATTAGTGAACAGAAGAGCATGAATATAAGCCTACAGATACCAAATAATAATCCTGCAATAGTGAACCAATTTCTAAAGATAATAATATGTTTAGGTTGGTAGAGAAGACTCCCACAAAACATATTAGCAGCTTGGAATGATTCTTCATATTGAACTAGCTAAGTGAGGCGGCTATGGTTATTATCACCTGCAGCCACTAGCAGGGCACTTCCCAGGCATATGGTGGGACTCCCTGTTTAAAAATCCAATATTTTTTTCTGAATATAAACAAGCTCTACTAGCTAGCTACTGGAACAAAGAATGTCAGGAAAATATTTGGCATCAGGTATCTCAAGATAAATGTTTAACCTGGTGATCCTTTCACTTCATTCTTCCAAAAATAAGTAACTAAATTACATGTTTTAATGGCCAACCAACTATATGAATAACAAATTATTAGGATAGTGTGGCATAATATCACTCATAATGTTGAACAAATGCTCATTTGAACAGAAAGAAATACTCTTGAGCAGATGGCAAAATTACTGAGTGCTTTTGATAACACAAGGTCTAGTTACAAGGCCAAAAAGTGGGTATTTAACCCTAACCAAAAGAACCAACAGTAAATGCAATGCAATTTGGCCCTTTCAAAATCAAGTTATCCAGCATTTATATCTACTGCAACCTATGTAGTTTTAGGCACCAACTCTGTCAGTTGTTCTACCTCTTCCATTTCTAGTTTTCTTAATTTTTGTTCTATTTTCCTCAATTTTGATCATGTTATTATTAACTATATAGAACTATATCTTACATGATCTTATTTTCTATTCTTATTTATTCTAGTAATCGATAGTATAGAATTAGTATGTCAGTCTTTGCCCTTCCTATAAAGCCTTTCCTATTTCTAATTTAGTGTCCCTGCTCCACCACTATCTTATTTAATTAACCTGTTAATTATCTACTCTTTCACCTACCTCTCTTACCCTACCTTCTATTACCTTAGCATTTAACAATTTTGCCAATTTTCTCTCATTATAGTAAGTATATCCTAAATATTATTTCATTTTCTTAATTTTATTTGTATCTACCATAAATGTAATGGGCTCACATGCTGCAATGCCACAAATGTTCCAAACCTCCTTTTCAAAGATGATGATGATCCAAGACTGATTCATTCTCCAATGCATTTAAGTGCAATTTATGAGTATCACCCCATATTTATATCAAGCCTTATTTGGTTGTATTGTATCATATCAACATTGATGATGATGATCAAACTGTTGGTTAGTTATATTTCCTGACCATCTTACTTCAAAGCAATACTCAGCTAAAAGCAAAAACTTTTGTATTCAAAAGCATTTTTTATAAGGCAAGTATCCCTAATTGCCGTTTTCATTAATGTAAGAATGCCTTTAGGAGCCCATCTGGCAACATCAACCATAAGAACAGTATCATTCAGTTAACTGCACAGCTAAATATGTTATTCTCTCAGTGTGTATGACAATCTATTTTTATCTGAGTGTGAAATGAACGTGAAAGAGCAGAAACTATGTTTAAAAATTATTATAAATTTAAAAACAAAATTTATTTACAATAACTAAAATATTTACAATCATTACAATCTACTCTTACATAAATCAAATAAATATAAGTAAATGTTAAAATGGGGATGTATTCATATTAGAGAAACGTCAATTTAACTTGAAATTAAAGCAATGACTTCTGATATGCTTACATGAATAATTGAACCCCACATCGCACAATTATTATTATTAGCATAAAATGCATAAGCATACTAATAAATATCAAAGATAAAACACACACACACACATTAAAATAGGTGTTATAATACACAGAAATATTGAGTGATAAGAAAATAATAAATATTAAGATATATGTTATAATAATTTTTAAAATCCAAAAGGAATCTTACTATTATCTATTCAGAATTCTGATTATTCTACTAATTGATTAGAATATAGGTTTGAATCTTTGGCATAATTTTATATAAATAACAGTCAAGCATTGGTGGCCTAGTAGTTAGAATAGCTGCCTTCCAAACAGTTGGCCCGGATTCGTTTCCCGGTCAACGCTTTGACATATGGAGAGAGAAAAAAGTAACGGTCACTAATCATATAAAGTTCAGTGTTTCAGCAAAAAGGATAATGATTGAATATATAGATTGTGTGCCCACCGCGAATACGTCTATAAAGATTATCGGTGAATAATAGCATGATGTGTCTTATTCAAATTTTTTTTTCCCATATGTTATAGCATTGGCCGGGAGGCGAACCCACAACCGTCTGCAACCAACTACTTGCTTGCAAGGCAGCTACGATGACCTCTCGGCTAATAACGCTTGACGTCTTATTCAAAATTAAGCAACTTTTTGAATCATTAGGAGATGCTGTTCTGATTAGAACTAATTTCTTATGAATACAATTAAGAAAGTCTTTAAAAAGTTGAGATAAGCCACATGTCGATTCTTATCCTCCTCCCCCTGTCCCTCTTTCGCAAACTCTGTCTCTTTTTAATTTCTTTCCTGATTCGTCCTCTGCATCAATTTTATAGATGCTTTCTGGAATCTATTACTCTATTTATACATATGCTATCCATAATACTGCAGTACAATAGAGGCGCTTTTATTATTATCCGCTTCTAATTAATTTTAAGTAATTACAATTTTTTAATACCGAACTAACATTTTTTTTTAAAAAAAAATACAAAAATACTTTTCTCTTTTTTACTTAAATTCACTGTCATTAACATTTCCAAATTTAATTATTATTTTTTTTTTTACAAAAAAATACCCAAGATAAGAAATAAATTTTTCCTTAATTGCCATAATTAGATAGATTACCTATTTTCAATCAGCAAAGTATATAAATTAGATTAATCTTTTTCTTTTTTTAACATATATATATCATCTCTGGAAAGATAGCAAGAAGAATACAAAATTACAAAAAAAAAATAATAATCCCGACTTTGATATTTTTGTTTATAACTCTAATATCTTTAATAACTTATACTTTTCGATGGAATATATGACTTCTCCAATCCACTTTTCTTAAGTCTTTTTTTAAATACCACCCCATGCATTAAAAAGTGAATATGATCAACTAATTTTTGAAGACATAAATTAAAGGAAAGGTGAAAGAGCTGTTTGAATAATTACAAGAAAACTATACCTTGCAACAGAATACAATAAATAAAAAATATCCAAGAGAGTAAATAAAAAACACGGGTAAACAATAATATCACATGATCACCATTTCTTATGCTTACACAAAGATGCAACTGTATGGAGAGTTTAGCCTCTGTGTAAACAATAATTTTTATTAACTCTATTTAATAGAAAGGCTCCAGGAATGAATGGTTTTCCAGCTGAAATATGAAAGCAAATGGGGTGTCTGTTCCTAATCTGTCATATGATCTTATTCATTAGAAGAACATTACCTATTCCTTGTCATACTAATAGCAATGAAATCTCCTTTAACATAATGTAAGAGATTTTAGATCTTCTATTTGTCAATCATTTTATCAACTCTCAGTTTCGACTTAAAAGAAATATATGGTACAAGATACGCTATAGAGATACAATGATTGCTTGAAAAAAATAACACTACATTTTAGTATATCTTTCTTCATCTGTTTCATTGACTACAGGAAAGTCTTTGGCAGATTGATTTAGCACTGTTTTTAAATTTTAGAAGAGATAAACTGCATAAACCAGACTATTCTTTTTTTAAAACTGGTATATAAAATAAACAACCAAAATTTAGATAAATAAATATTTAACTAAGTAAGTTAATATTAGCAGAGGACTTGTATAAGACTATTTGTTGTCCTGGAATTAGATTAAAAATAGCGTTATCAAAAAACATAAAAACAGTAATTGAATTACTATTCAATTTAAAATGAAGACTAAAAAATATCATCTTGATGATATCCAAATTCATCAAGATATTTATATTATGATAGAATAAATTAGTAGATCAAATTGATCATTTTGAATATGCAAATAAAATAAATGTTGAAATTGTGAACTGTGAGAAGACATATAGAAAGATAGGGAAGCAGTCACTTTTAATATCAAAATCATTAAATCTTTATCTCCACAAGAAAATAATGAAATCCTTTATTTAGACAACTTACCCTATATGTAGCAAATAAACATCACATGATCACTATTTCTTATGCTAGCACATAACCATTATTAAAACAGGCAAAACTCTCCATACAGTAGTGCCACTCAGTGTCAACCAGAGTAATCAATGGATTTTATGCACAAGCCTTTTGGCATCCATTGATTACTCTAGTTGGCACCGAGTGGCACTACTGTATGGAGAGTTTTGCTTGTTTTTATGCAGCAAATATTTGCATTTTTTTTAGGTAATGATATTAATGCACTTTTAAAATGTGGAAGTGGAGAAAAATAGAGAAAAAAGTCAAATGATGAGATTTTGTACATAATAGAATCAAAAAAAATCTTTTGTTTTTCAAAGTGGAGATGGTTGAATTGGATAGACAATATAATAGGATATTCCAATAAGAAATATTAAAGTGTAAAGTACTTGAAAAGGACTCAGAATCAGTGATTCATTATATCTTCATACATCAACTATGCAAAAACACTGTCAATCAAATTTTATAAAGATATTATGCACTGAAAGAGAAAGATGAACTCCATGTGTATTTGTGCTTAATTTTAAAAAATCACATATATTTTTCTTTAATTGAATTTTGAAGTTTATATCTGTGCTAGAGACCATTTTTAGTTTAATAAATGATCAGTAATAACCATTAGTGTATTTATCTAAAGTGGATTGGTGTTAAAGATGTGAGTTGAGTTAGTTTGACCCTTGTAATTTAAATTATAATCAATCAAAGCCATGGAAATGAAGAATTTATGATAATTCAACCATATCCTCCCAATAAAAGTCAACAATCTTTGATATAACTTTATAATGTCAACAGAGTATTCCCTCCCATAAAACTACTATAAATTATATTTTTAGGAAATCTTTTAAGATTAATTTTGTTCACATGCCCAGATTCAATGAAAATGGTTAAAAGAATTATATTAATTTATTAATATCAAGAAAAAAAATCAAGTAATACAGTTTTGTATTTATTTGCTTAATTCACATAATTTAACCAAATCATGAAAAGAAAATCTGATTTTTGCATTTCCGGTATTTTATGAAATAAAATAATCATTGTATTTATAATTATAAATTTATTTAAATGCACCTTGATTACGTAAGTAATATTGTGGTTAAGACCTGTAGAGGTCCCTACCTTCGCATTTTCATGCACCTATTCTTGAAGTTTACAGCCTTAGTAAATATTTCATTGTATTTATGTAAATCAATATATTATTTTGCACACTAAACATCTTTTATGGGTGATAGCAAATAACATGAGAATGGAAAGGCTTTGTTTTTATACAGAATGTTTTGGTATTTTAATTAAATGGAAATTAAGATAATAGCTTTAATAAAATACAAAATATTAGATCTAATTTTGATAAACTTGTAGCTTATTTAAATAATTTTCCTATGGACTTTTTTGATGTTATAATTTTTAACCAAATTTTGAATTTCCATAGAACAGCATTTATATATTCTGGATGGATATTTAAGTATTAATTTTAGTTATCATATTTTATCACTTGCTTCTATGGAATGTATTATTTTTACCATTGTTGCTTAATAAAGATGGTGAGCAAGCACTATGCTAAAGTTTATTGCTAAGCTTGATGTATTGCTATCTGATTTGTATTCTTCTTAGTACTTATCTGTGAAATGAATATAAATTTAGCTGATATTCTATGTGGGACTACCATATATTACTTCAATTTACTATATAGTTCTAGTGTTAATAAAGCTATTTTTTTAACTACACATATAACTTTTTCTTGTCATTAATAATGGTTCATATAATTTGAAAATCAAATCAGTATCTAAATTATAATCATTTTTATTTAGTTTTTATTTTTGATCATTTGACAAGTATGTTAAAATTATTTAATTGCAGGCAGCAGACAAATAGTCATTCATATGTTAATAAGTTATTCCACAGTGAATTCAAAACTTTATTATCCAATCAGAACAAAGATAGTATTTTCATCTTGAATGATGTTGATTCTGCACTTTTAAAATTTCAGGATATTTGTAAATCTTATTTTACAAAATCAATAGTTCCCTTTAAATTGACAAGCATCATCATAAGATATTCAGCATGGATAAGTGACAATTTAGTAGAAAAGATTAAACAAATAAATTATTTTAAATTTTTGGAAGGAAATTTAATACATTTTAAAAAATTAAGTACTGAAATTAAAAATGACACCAGGAAATTAAAATTTTATTATCATCAATATATATTATAACGGGACGATCCTTTTCAGGACTCGAGGAAGTTGCATCTACCTATAGTCGGACTTTGAATCTTCTTATAGAATGCCATAGATGATGTGATTTAAAATACAATCCAATTCACTCCTCTATTAATAACCTCATTACTCTCGGAATTCGAGCTCAGAGTAGAAATTGCAATTGACTCTCTTCAGGCATTTCCACAAGTATCCCGTAGTAATGATAAATTTAGTATAAGCTATATATAACTTTTTTATAAATATTAAATCACTAAGTTGATTCAACATATATATGCATGAGTATGTATATTTATAATTATTGGTTTTATAAAACGATTAAATAAAATAAACAAACGAGATCTGTTTAATTTTAAAATCAAGTTTAACACATTTTAATCCGTAATAAAAAACAAAAATATTATCACATAAAAACATTAAAATTTAGAATTATAATCTGTGCTTATATATATACACTAATAATTATTTAATATTCAAAAAAAAATAATGTAATCATTTACATATATACAATTTAAAATCATGTGTATAATAAATAATACACATGATACATTATAAATCTACCTATTATGTCATTAAAATGATTCAGTGTGTGTTGTATGTCTATATACGATAACATCCATTCACACTAGATTAATAATAGAATGTATCCTGATATTAGTTATGTATGTTTAAAAAGAAATTATGTTAATTGTCAGGTAAGATTCAATTTGGGATATCATAAAACTTACTTCCAAATTAAAATAATTTAAAAAACTTTAACTTTGTCAGCTGTCATTTTCATCAGAGTATATATCAAAATATCAACATCTAAATTTTATTAAATAAATAAAAAAAATAAAATGTTCATCTTATCAGTTCTCCATTTTAATATACAAAGTAATTTTTCTAAGTAAATATAATTATCCACAAAGGAAATAAAGATTAAGGGTTATTAAAATACACAATGAAGTAATCCAAGCCGAGAAAGAATAACGGTTTTATATCCCTCCTTAGACAAACTAAAATGACGATGAATATTGAAACATAAAGTTCATTGATCATCCTTTGAAGAGGCAATCCAGATATTCATTCTTTAAATATTTGCGTAGTAAAATATTTAATATCTACTTCAATATAATACTCCAATATTAAGGCAGCTTTTTAAATGAGAATTACGACGATTATAATTTAGGCATTGATTAAGTAGGAATAAATTTACATGTTCAGGTTTAAAACATCAGCAGAAATCCCTGGCATAAATTATCTAGCCACAGAACATCTTTATAAATTTTTGTCTTCTTAAATATATATTTTGTAAACTCATTTCGAAGACGTTGATAACTTTTATAACCTTGTTAATTACAATGATTATTTTTTATAGTTCTTTATAATATTCAAAGGCAGTAAATTAATTACTTGAAGCAGGTTTTAAAATATTGAATCTTCTTTTTTTAATTTTTCTTAAATGTGTTCTAAATTCGAACACATTTAAATTTACAGACGTAGTTCTTGCCTTGATAACTAAATAGAAGATTATTGTTATAACAATATTAGTTCATTTTTATACTGGATTAATTTCAGCAAGGATATCACATAATCATGCTCACATTCTATTGTTTAAAATATACAACTTGTAATGAACCCCAAACATTTATTTCCTTTGTTTCAACTGATAAAAATGCAATGTTGACTTAAGGCTTTGTCAAATGTCAAGTTTTATATTAACAAAAAAAAAAATACTATTAGTTAGAAACATTTTATTTATGTGTGTGTATAAATAAACTAGAATTATTCATTTTTAGAATTATTCTTTTAATACTAACTAGTCTATATATATAGCTGATACATGAAAAGCTTAAGATAGGTGTAAGTTATTTATATCTTGATTCGATATAGGCACAGTTAAATCCACAAAGAAACACAAATTGTTTTAGGTGAGGCTCATATGGTACTCTCACAATATATTGATAAAAATATTTCTTTGATATGTCAAGGAATTAATTTTAAATAAAGAAATATTTGTCAAATTAAATTTATAAAACACAATAGTAATTTGCTGCAAGATCAAAACAATAAAAAAATATATTGCTGATTTCTTTAATAGATTTTTTTCATGTGCACCATTCCAATAAAAAAAATGTATCATTAGCTTCCTCTTTCCACATCTGCAATGTCTACAATACAGTATAGCACTCATAAGAAGAGTATTTATTTTATATGAATATTTCAATTTTGTTTTTTATTATAAGTATTGCTTACAATAAATATTAAAATATTATAAAAAAATTAAAAGAAATATTATAAAATTGTAAAAATGGAAAACAAATTAATTTTGATAACTAGATTCAGTTAATTGATTTCTTGCATTAAATTATTATAATGAAATAAATTTGCTTTTATTATTGTAAGTATCCATGACAATAAGTTTTATCATATTTGTCTTAAAACATTGGGAAAAAATAGCTGATCATTTGCAAAAGACAAAGAAAATTTACATCAGTTTAGACTACAAGCATTATGAGATACCACTAAATCTTAAAAGGAGAGTATAAAATGTATACTATGGGAGTTAAATTCAAATTAATTTGATTCTTTCAAAATAGAAACATATTTAAAAAGGTTCTGCAAAGACATTTATTCAATTTTTCTAAAAAAATTATATGGAATTAAGTCATTTGAAAATTTAAATTGGTACCACATGCCTGTTGCAAATGTGGTGTATTAATTGTTTTTTATGTATGAATGTTGATTTTTAGTTATTTTACATGTATTTTGTTTATTCATCTAAAATAGATAATTTAACAGTAAAAATTCTTAAGAAAAATAAATTTGTTTTTACACCTGTTCTTGTTTTTTTTTTAAAGAACTAGATTGTTCCCCATATGTTTGAATATTTATAATATTGTGCACAACTCTGCCACAAATTTTAAATATTTAAAAATTCTCTGTTTTCATTTCAAATTTTCAGAAAAGTCATGTGAGTTATAACATTCTTTTCATTATTTCTCAGATAGTATACCACTTTTTTTTAGATAAAAGTTGAATTTTTTTATAAATTTTTATTTAAATAATGCCATTTAATTTTTTTTCTCCTCAATTTATTAGACTTTACAAAAAAAAACACATTAAATTTTTAAATGAGAAAAAATAATAATCTGATGCAGATTTGAACAAAAATAGCTCTTTTTGTCAAGCATTGGTGGTTGAGAGGTCAGCGACAGCTGCTTTACAAGCAGATAACCCAGGTTAGCAGGTTTCCTTCCCGGCTGATGCTATGACATATGAGAAAAAAAATAGTTCTTTTCTAATTTCTAGATTGTTGGACTCTAAAGATATGTAGCACTTTTGATTAATAATTCAAAATGCATTTTTAGAAACTAAACTAATTCCTTTAACAGTAAAAAGATGAAAAAAGGATAAGCAACCTGTATTTACAGAAGCTTGTAGTATAGATGCTCTTTTGTTTTTTCATGTGTCATAGTATCAGCCAGGAAGCAAACCCACTAACCCAGGACAACTGCTTGTAAAGCATCTGTCGCTGATTTCTCGACCACCAATGCTTGACATAGATGCTCTTTATCCTGACAATGTCTGAAAAGAGCAAGTAAATGTAGGTCTTTTCATAAAATCTCCAAATTTGAAGTTTATTATTTCAAATGATTAATACATTTTATATTTTTATTTACTTTTTATTTATAAAATTTATTATAAAATTATTAGTAAAACTAATAAATATGACAAAAAAATGTGGAATTGAAAAAATGGGTCAAGTCACAAATTGCTCTGATAACAAATTGCTTGTATGGTTCATTTAGTTCATCTGGGGGGTATTTGGGACTCATACTCAGGTATAAGTCTGAGACAGCTTTATTTTGCAGACATGATAATCTGCAATGGATTTCATAATCTATTTTTGTGCTTACATTTCAATGATAATGAAAAAATGTCAGATAAGAAAAGTAAAGATTTTAGCAGAATATAAATAAAATGTCCGTTAATTAAAACAAAATTGTAATTATAATAAAAATAATAAATTTAGCGATAATAAACTATTATAAACAATCCTTAAATCCGCAGAAGTACTTTCGGTTAATTTCTTAAACCTACCTCAACTGTCATTAGATTCAAAAATTTAAGAAATTAACCGAAAGTACTTCTGCGGATTTAAGGATTGTTTATAATAGTTTATTACCATTAAATTTATTATTTTTATTATATATATATATATATATAGAGAGAGAGACCAATGCAACATAAAATTTAAAGTTGATTTAGCAATCCCTAAATTTACTGAACGCAATACAGTGTAATAATATGACCATTCAAATCTAGTAAGGTGAAGGTTTAAATGATGGATCTGTGCAGAGAACCATAATAGGTATGTACATCATATGAAATTGTATATAAGTAAAATATTCTAGCCAATGTCTAAGTATTTAAGTTGTCCTGTCAGTATTTTTACACATTAATAAAATTGTTGTGTTATCTCTCTAAAAAAATGAATATGATTTTGTTATAGCTGTGTGTGATGATGATCACACAGTGTTCAAAGAGTTTGTTTTCTTCCTTATTATAGGCAATGCACCTCTTCAAACTCCACCTCACTTAATTTCTTCAGGAATGTTGATTAATGAGACAGATCTCCCCAATATCTTTCTATATAGATGCTTTGATTTTGTGATGAGAAGTGAGTGCGTCGTGAATAATTCTGTTAGGTAAATTATATCTGCATTTTTATTTCTGTTTATTTTTTCCTAAATGGTTACAGTAACATTTTATTTTTTGTAAGCATTCATTTTAGTAATCACTCGATTATACATTTTAAGTAAATTCTGCCTAACAAAATGAAATTTTTTTCACAATGAGAAGTAAGACAAATAAAAAGAGACTATTATTATTAATATTCTAAATTGCATTAAATCTAAACATTTTATTTTCTATTTAGCTATACCATGTATTGAGTCTGAGCCATTAACAGCCTGAAGAATATTTAAACTAAGTTATCCATCTCTATTTCCTCTTCATTCATTATAAGCAAATCCTCAAAAAAAAAAAAAAAATACTGTGAGATTTCCTAAAAGAACTTACTCTATTTTTTTAATGTTTTGGACTAATAAATTGCTAAAGGTAATTAATGTTATTTATGTCATTTTATTATTTTATAAGTAATAAATGATTCTGTTAATAATAATAAAAAGTAAATTTATCTATTAAAATTTAAAAATTCTGAAAAAATTTAAAATAATAATTTTAAAAAATTGTCAAGCGTTAGTGGTCGAGAGATCAGCGCAGCCGCCTTACAAGCAGTTGCCCCGGGTTAGCGGGTTCGCTTCCCGGCCGATGCTATGACACATGAAAAAAAATAATAATAATTTTAAAAAATGTTAAAATTCTTTTTTTTTTTATTTATTTGAATATATAATGGCTACAATTTTTCAGCGTTATTACATTCCTTGGTAATTTATATTTCCGATAATGCAAACTACATGATTTTCCCATAATGTTAATTCAAGTTATCTAAAAAAAAATTTAATTGTGTCTGATACCATTTTTCCAAAAATACAATGTGGCTTTCATTTTATTGAAACAGTTAGAAAAGTAATCTCTTACTTTTTGATAATTAAGACCAAATTCTATTATTTCTGTGATAATTAAACTGTTGAAAAATAGTAATTAAATAGAAGGACTTATTTTTACTTAAAAATTATATTGTTTGAACATCAGTATGGTTTTGTTTCTCACAGAAGTACATTGGATGCTTTTATAATCATGTACACAATTTGACATAATTCTTAGATAATGATCTCAAAACTGTTGCTATTTATTTAGACTTATCTAAAGCATTTGATTTTGTAGCTCATAAAATTTTACTGAAATCTATATTCATATGGTTTTTATGGACTTCTTTCTTCTCTGATTATAAGTTATTTAAAGAATATGAAGTAGGCAATGAACACCCTTGTTGTTACTAGTTCTTTGAATATCATGGTGTACTATAAGATTCCTGGGTCCCCTTTTATTTTTAATTTATGTAAATGATATTTTTTCACTATGTTTAGAATCAAGATTTATGGTTTTACAGCTAATATTATTTTATCTTGTACTGTGGTTTCAAATACTTATTTTAAAAAATAGTTATCCATGATTTACTTTTAATTAGCAAATGTTTAGTTTTTGTTTATCAGTTAATCTGAATAAAATAAAAGTGCTATATTTTTTTATAAAATTGTATCATATTCTCTTGACAACTCTATCACTAAATTTAAACTCTGACCTAGTATCTCTTTTATATTTACAATTATTTTTGTATTGTAATAGTATTTATACTTGTGCTAATATTTCATTTGTTAATAATTATAGTTCTCTGGGTAAATTTATTAATAATAGATTATTCTGATTGAATCATATTACTTTTTTGTTCTAATTTACATGAATTATATTACATGGTTTTTGCATTTATCTAACTTTTTATCCTATCAACTGTAATTCCCCTTTATATTTCTTGATATCAATACTTATTGTGTGATAAAATCTTTGTATGAGAAACTGTTCTTTTTTGCAATCTCTATCAGTTTTGTAAAATTTTACAATATGTATTACTTTTGACATATCTCATGCCTTATCTGTTACAATATTTAGATGTTTTTTTAATTTATATTGGTATAAAACAGTTCTTGATATACACTATAGAAGATCTTATTTGGATTCTAGATTTTCTGTGGTAAATACATGATAAATAGCTATTAACTATACCAAATTTTCTCAAGACTGTCAGTCAGAAGCAACTTGGTTATAATGGTCTAAAATGATCTAATAGTAATCAAACAACAATGATCACATGACTTGTCACATGACTGCAGCTTTTAGCAGCATACTTTTTTACCTTTTCTATGCCACTTTTTGTAAGCTTAGTATATGATACTACTTACTAAAGCTTATAGTAAGTAACATGGAAAAGATGAAAAAGTACACAGCTAAAACAAAAATATTATTTGAATTTAAATAACACCACTTATATAACTTTTAAAAAAAATTTAAATCATTACTTATATTATACTACACAATATTATATGTATATTATGTTTATATTTTATATGTTATTTACTGAATAAATAAATATGATTATATAAGTTGAAAATTGTATTAGCTAATCCTATCATTATTTTATTCAATTAAAAACGATTATATTTCTCTGATGAAGGGGGATTATGAGTTGAGATGATATATCATCATTCTTTTTAATCATTATTGATTTACTGTAGGATAAAGGATTCTCCAAGTTTAATCCAACTATTCTAATCTCTAGTTTCTTTTTTCTTGAAACATCAGCAAAGTTTCTTATTTCATCCATCTGTCTAACATGTGGTCAATCTCTTGGGTTCCAGTTTAAAATGTCAACTGTACACCTATCAACGTTTCTTTTAGAAATATATTTAGCATAGCTCAATTTTAGTCAATTGTTTCAATAATGATAGTAATATTTGTTCTCTCACCCATATTTTTCATTTTCATACACTTCTAATTACTATTAAAATACATATATCTCCTCATGCTTCTAAGAATGATCTAACATCTTTATATTGATCTTTTATTAAATGTTCAAGTTTAAAATCAATCCATAAATAAAAATGTTCAAAAAAATTTATAAATAACATTTTTTCCCCAAACACAATCATATTTTATTTTAATATTAAGGTATTTTGTCAAAAGCATTCAATCAAGATTTAATTTTACAATTAATTTCATTCCTTATATTTTCATTTGTATTAGTAATCTAACCAAAATATTAATAGTTGCTATTTTTTTTTTAATTCACAATAATCAATCTTAATTTCTATCTCCTTAGTATTTATCTTTAGTCCTATTTTCTTACTTTCCTTATTTTCAAAAGCAAGCACATCAGCCCCAAAACCTGGATGATTTAAATAATTTCCATTTACTTTTATTTGTTTAGTTTCCCATTTTTATCCACAAAATACTTCTTGTAAAAGGACTGTAAAAACTTTAAAGATATAGAATCACTTGATTTACATCTCTCTCAATGCTAATCTTCTTAGTATCATGATATAATCTAATCATCACTGCTGCATTTGGATAAATATTCTTTGGAATTTGACAATATCCAGGATTAATATCTTGATGATTCAACGCTTCTCTAAAAATACTTATAGAATAAAATGTTCTTCCATAATCTACAAATCCAAAGCTTAATGATAACTCGTGTTCATTGATTTTTTATATAACTTCTAATATTTGGAAGTGATCTCTGGTAACAAAACTGTACTTTTAAATTAAGCTTAATTTTTGGGTTGGTTTACATTTAAATTTTACTGTAGTTGAGTTGTAATTACCTTGGTAAAGATTTTATATACAACTTATAAAAGACATCCTGATAGGTAATAATTTTTAATATTTTCCACATCATCTTTCTTAAATATCAATATTAATAATTATGTAAGTACATCTTTATCATTTAGACATTGGCATATAACTTTACCATCATTTTCCCCTGTTTCATTAATAATAATTACATCATTTCCTAGAGCTTTTCTTTTCTTCATATATTTAACTGCATGTTTCATTTTAAATGTTTTTTTTATTCTCACTATTCTTTTTCCATTTTGTGTAAGATTTAGTAATTAACAGATGCTAGATAATAGTGCTTATTAAGTTCTTGTCCAGTATTATCTTTTCCATATATCCCCAGACTAGTTTCTAGGTTATGACTTTCATCAGTGAGGAGTTTTTTGGGTTGTTTTAACAGTGCATTTGGTTTTAATGCACCTTTTCTTTAGCAGCTATTTTTTATTTTTTGTTATACTATCAAGTTACCGGGGATTTTTATTTTTTATTTTTTCAATCTAAGCCTATTTTCTTACATAGTTATATAAATCAGGAAACAGTTCAGTTTCTATATGTTATGATGATTAGTTTTTCTTATAGATGTACTTAATATCTTCACTCCAACACATATTCATATGAATAAATATATCTTAAAAGAAAAATGATTCATCAGTTAGTCCAAGTCACCATCTCTCATATATATCCTTTTAATTTTTTTTAATAATCTCCATACTTCCTCTTTCTTTTTTATTCTTCATATAAATAAAGATACAATAAAGGACAAATGACCCCCAAAATGCATTTAATGCTGAACTAACACTCATCAATCAGCCCAGGTAGCCAGTTCTCATATGCATCTTTATTACATGAAGAGTATTTATCTATGGCGAATTGTGACATCTTTATTTACAACCGCCAAACTTGCTCCACTCACAACCTCGACTTCGAACATTTTTGATAAACCTAACTATGTTTACCATTAATCATTTATTAAACTAGAGTTTTTCTCTATCCTTTTAAATTACTTCGTGTGTGTGTGTGTGTTTGTTTAGAAAATAAATATATTAATCTTTAACTTGAGTTTAAAGTTTACATCATGGCTAGAGATAATCTCTAGTTTAATAAATGATTAGTGCTAATCATTACTGTATTTATCTAGAATTGTCAGTTGACTAAATAATAAACATGCGATAAAGATATTTGAAGGGATGGTACTCCAGGCCAACTTATGAATTCTGGTTCAATATAAAATGCACCTTGAGAATCATGTTTTTTAAGATGTCTTTATTCATAAATTTCAAAATTGTGTGGTGAAATAAAGGCTATTAAGTATATCTATTAAAGATATTATACATGAAAAAAGAGAAATAAAGTTGAATCAATTCATATATGCTTGATCAAAAAATAATTATAGTAATCTTTAATTGAGGTTTGAAGTTTATATCTAAGCTAGGGATAATCTCTAGTTTAACAAGTGAGTAATGATATATCTTTGTCACTTTTATTTTTTAATCAGAATTAGCATGAAACTAATAATACATCGCATGATCAACAAAATATCACATGATATTAGCTTATACATACTGCCATTTATTAGCAAATTCTTTTATTTTTTTCTATTCTTTTGATTGCTAAAGCTTGCACAAAATGAAAAAAGAGTAAAAAGAAGAAAAAAAATTTGGTAATAAATAATATGTGAAAGCTAAAGTGATGTATTTTGTTGGTTATGTGATGTATTGTTACTTTTGTACCGATTCTGACTAAAGAATAAAAGTGACAAAGGATATAAAACAACTAAGAACACTATAATATACAGAAACTGAACTAGTTTCAGATCTATATAACTATGCAAGCAAATAGTCACAAACTGAAAAAAATTAAAAAGTTTTTCTCTTTGATCTGGCAATTTGATAGTGAAACAAAAAGTTAAAAATGGCTGTTTGAGGAAAGAAGCAACAAATCCAAAAGATTCAAGTGTATTGTTCAAAATAATCCAAAAAGTTCTTTACTGATGAAAGCCATAGGTTAGAAACTAGTCTACAAATATTTAAAAATGACAGCATTGAATGAGAATTTAATAAACACTACCATTTAGCATCTTTTGATTATGAATGCTTACACAAGATGGCAAAAAATAGAGATATGCAAACAAGATCAAACAATTTTATAGAAAAACAGCAAATAATGTGGAAAGTAATGAACTCCCTCACATTACTCTTCCTTATATCGCTAAAGTTTCAAATCGACTAATTAAAATGCTATCAGAAAAATTCACAATAGGTCTCGCTATACCGGCCAATACTAACAGATTTATTAACAATTCAAAAGATAAAATTAACCTCTCCCAAACTCCTCAGGTTGTTTATAGTATGACATGCCCTCAGTCCAGATGCCAGGCCACATACTATGGGGAAACGAAGCTAACAATTGACAACAAAGCAGCTCAACACAGGTATGCATTTAAAAGGGCACAGAAAAACAACGATAACATGCCTACATTTCTTGAGCATTTAAAAAAGACTGGCTAGGATTGTATGCATAGAGACAAATGACTGTAAAAGAAAAATAAAAGAGGCGTATTTTATCAATGGCAATAACAACGCAATAAACAGACGCGACACCTGCTTTGATATTTCCAAAAAATGGTCAACCTGAAGCATTTGCATTTAATTTGCATAGCTTGTGTTTAAAACAATCTATTTCACAGCTTCCAATGTGACTATGATTATAAGGCAGAAAACCTCTAAGCCATAACTAAATTATTGATTATTTTCATTTTATAATTTCTGCAAACTGTGTATTGTATGTGCTTTGTAAATTATTAAACTAAGATCATATAATGTTTTGTTGGTTTTATGATATAGTATTGGTTTCATTTTAAATGCTGGACTATTCTGAAGATGTAGTAATTGTAAAAGATATTTTGTTCACTTGTTTTTTATTACTATATAATTCCTTATAGAACTTTTTCACATATTTTATATCATCTCTCTTTTTAATAATAGTTACATCCTTTCTTCTATTACAGAAATAATTTTTTCTCTAATTTTAAGATGTTGTTTTATAATTTTAAGACTTTTATTCTCTTCTATAGTTTTCCTTGCCAATTCACAATTATAATTTCTTATCTTTATTAACTCTTTTTGGCACCATTTTATAAAACTCTAGGTTCAATTATTCTTAAGAAATCACTTTTAAACAAAATTATATTTCTTCTTTTCTTTATTTACTCTTTCATCTCAGTAGAAAATTTACTGATAAAGCGCTGCTTTTTTGTAACAACTATCTTTCTTACAGTTCTTAATGATGTATTATCTTCTTGTTTATTTCAGTCAAATTTGAACTATCTTCAAAGTCTGCTAATATTTTAAAACAATTTATAAGTTCTAATTTAAATTCAGTGAAGTGTTTCAAAAAATATAAATATCAATTATTAATACTGATTTTTCTCTTTAGTTTTGCATTAATACATATCTTATAATTCAACTCTACTTTATCTTTATTTGAAAGTTTTCATGTCTATTTCCGTTTAGCATTTTTCTCGAAAAAAGAATTCTTAATATCTGTAAATATTTTAAATGTAGTTCAAAAAATGTACAACTTTTAGAATCATAAAAAATATTTTTATTTCTTTTTTTCTTTTCAGACTGACAAAAAATTATCATAAATTCTATTCGTTAAAGTTAAGATGTTTGCAGGCCCTCGTAAGTCTCGAAAAAAAATATTTTTCACAATGTGCGCCTCTAATTTGGAGGACGGCTTCTTTGCCTAAAATTTAAGTAAATTTCAGCATAGGAACGTATATACATATGACATATGTGTACAATATAAGATTACATGTTTTAATAAAGGCAATCATTTCTGTAAACAAAATATTGAGACAATAAGTTTGCTTTGAATAGGTTGCTTTTGATTTTAGCGTAATTTTAATCAAAATATTGATGACGCTGTACAATCGTGATAAGTAGTTGATATTATTAAAGAATGAATCACCTCTTCTATATATGATTAGCTAGGCAGAAGCCCCTAGCAAATTTTGCACTTAATATTATTAATTTTATTAAAATGCAGGTTTTTGCTGGTCTGAAAATGGAATCTATAAATATCTTTCTCTTCAATTAATACATTAATGAGCAGATAAATTGATTCCTAAATTCTAATAGAAATAATTATAATAAGAGATGAAAGTATGAAATTGAAAATTTAATAAATATATTTTTAAAATATGAAAACTTAATAAAAAGAAAAAAATGCAATTATTTCATAGTTTTGCCATAAGCTATTATATTTTCACATTTGTAGTTCACTTGTTTATTACAAGATGGCAGAAATGTCTCTTAAACTTACGTAAGATTTATTTGGTCGGAAAAAGAAAATACAGTATATGTATAGAATCCATTTCTAAAATAAATGAATATATATAAAAAAAAAATAGTAATAATTTATGTGAAGCTTTTCAAATAATAGAAATGAATGTTAAGGGAGGGAAAAATCAATTCTTATGGATTTTTTATTTTTGATAATGAAAGAAAAAGAAAAAGTGATGTTTTATATTGAAAAGATTAAAAATTAATCATTAATCTATATACATTATATTTAATTTCATATGAAAAGTATATTTATATACTACATATCAATACAATATTTTGGACACATATATTACGCTACTATTAATTATCTCTTTTTCCCACTTATATTGAATGTGTACTTTTATTATCATATATATTTAACATGATATTAATTCTAATATTCTCATGGATAAATAATGAATTTATAGTATTACCTCCGGGAGCCTCCGTGTAATAAAAATATAATAGCTGAAGTTTCAGTATAATAACAAATAATTTTCTCAGAGCTGCTTTTTTCTCAAATCTTAAGAATGTGTGTAACATAATATATATATAATCTGTATTTTTATTAACATATAAAGGGTGAGTTGTTTTCAGAATTCAATAATAAAATATTTATGAATTATGGATGAAATTGGTAATAAAGAAACAGAGAGGAATGTGAGCACAATTTATTTAACTATTTTTATGTTTTTAATATGTCCCCTTTGTGCTAATTTCCAACTCATAATAATACAAGCAGTGAATAATGTTTCTGTAGTGTAATTTTCACTACACCACTCTCATCCATGATATTATAGAAACATTATTCATTATTTGGTTAATCTCTAGTCTAATGAATAACTAATAAAAATTATTAGTATACTTATATACCAGCAATCTATCGTTTATTATTATAGAATACATATATTCTTATCACCCATATATGCACAGTATGTATATATTTGATTACTAAAAATTGTATTTTATGTAGCACAGTTATTTGTTCAATGTTTAATACTTTACATGAGTTTGCATCTTATATGGGAGAATACATTCCTATCAGTTTAATGTGTTAGGGATCGATCTCAGAATGAGTCATCCCTGTATAAATTTTTGTATTAAATTAGGTTTAGGACCAAAAGGCCATTTTTTATAACTATTATATAGAAGGTTTATTCAGTTAGTATCAGGATCAAAAGGCTATCTATCCCTTTATAGTTATTATTATATAAGCAGTTATGTTTAGAAATAGGATCTAAAAAAAGACCATTCCTTATGATTATTATAATAAAGATAGTATTGATATATATCCTATATAGAACATATGTATGTGTAAGTACTAGGAGACATATGAATCAAAGAAATGTTTATATTTATGGATTTGTATATATGTAGAATTATGTTTAAGTTTACTGAAGATGGGGTTAAAGGTAGAGCGAATATGACATTATCTATGAATATATTAATACTATAATGTATAAACATTAAAGGATTTTGTTAAAGAAATAAATTGCATATCAATTAATGATTATACTTTATAAATAAATTACTGTTACATGACTTTCTAATTTTATTAAAGAAAATAAATTGTACACCAATTAATAAATTCACTTGTAAATAAATTATTACCATATAATACTAAATTATCCAAACACTTTACCACTGTTACACAATGCTTTATTTACCACCCTTTCTTACAATTTACAGTTTCGATTGCCCCAGCAATCTTCTTCAGAACTTTATATCTCCTAACCTCAACTGTTACAATAAAATTTTACAAATTTATATGGTATACATTGGCAATGCAGTAAGAAAGAGTAGTTATTATACATCTTGAAGAAAATAAATTATTATTACATGATTTATTATTTTGTTTATGTAAGACTGCATGGTTTACTAGCATTCATCGGGAGTAACTTATGTTCTCCATGATTAGCCTGGGATTACAAATAGAGCTATGTAATGATTACATAATTATATTGAATAAAATATTATTTTAAATATATATGTGGTAGCTTATTTCCTGATGCTTAAAGACATATAGCATCTACATAATTTATGAAAATAAACAAATAAATTGAGAAAATGTAAATAAATAAACTATGCTAAGTTTGATCATTATATATATATATATCCAAAAGATGGCGCTATACCAAAACCGCCGAACAAGTGTAAGATTTGTTTTACATAAACGAAAAAAGAGTCAGAAATTAACTACCTCTTTCATTTGCTCACTCCCAGATCAGCTGATTTCAAGCTGGTTTGCTATTCTCAGTGGGAGATAGAGTATAGAAACTAGATCTAAAACACTGACTCTCAAGTGTTTATGCAAAACGTTTCTATCAGATTGCAAGCGTGAATTTTTCAGACCGGTGAAGTCTTCAAACCCAGCCTAGCAAGCTAGATATTTATATGGGTCTGATCTCAGTTCAGAATCACCATATAATAAAAGTCTCTGCAATATATATCATTGCAAGAAAACTCTAAAGGTACATTTATGAAAAAACAAATACAAGTTAATCACGTAACCTGCTATCACTTGTTATTTATGTCCAAAAGATGGTATACCAAAACCTTGAACAAGTGTAAGATTTGTTTTACATAAACGAAAAAAGAGTCAGAAATTAACTACCTCTTTCATTTGCTCACTCCCAGATCAGCTGATTTCAAGCTGGTTTGCTATCCTCAGTGGGAGATAGAGTATAGAAACTAGATCTAAAACACTGACTCTCAAGTGTTTATGCAAAACGTTTCTATCAGATTGCAAGCGTGAATTTTTCAGACCGGTGAAGTCTTCAAACCCAGCCTAGCAAGCTAGATATTTATATGGTTTGATCTCAGTTCAGAATCACCATATAATAAAAGTCTCTGCAATATATATCATTGCAAGAAAACTCTAAAGGTACATTTATGAAAAAACAAATACAAGTTAATCACGTAACCTGCTATCACTTGTTATTTATGTCCAAAAGATGGCGCTATACCAAAACCGCCGAACAAGTGTAAGATTTGTTTTACATAAACGAAAAAAGAGTCAGAAATTAACTACCTCTTTCATTTGCTCACTCCCAGATCAGCTGATTTCAAGCTGGTTTGCTATCCTCAGTGGGAGATAGAGTATAGAAACTAGATCTAAAACACTGACTCTCAAGTGTTTATGCAAAACGTTTCTATCAGATTGCAAGCGTGAATTTTTCAGACGATGTGAAGTCTTCAAACCCAGCCTAGCAAGCTAGATATTTATATGGGTCTGATCTCAGTTCAGAATCACCATATAATCAAAGTCTCTGCAATATATATCATTGCAAGAAAACTCTAAAGGTACATTTATGAAAAAACAAATACAAGTTAATCACGTAACCTGCTATCACTTGTTATTTATGTCCAAAAGATGGCGCTATACCAAAACCGCCGAACAAGTGTAAGATTTGTTTTACATAAACGAAAAAAGAGTCAGAAATTAACTACCTCTTTCATTTGCTCACTCCCAGATCAGCTGATTTCAAGCTGGTTTGCTATCCTCAGTGGGAGATAGAGTATAGAAACTAGATCTAAAACACTGACTCTCAAGTGTTTATGCAAAACGTTTCTATCAGATTGCAAGCTGAATTTTTCAGACCGTGAAGTCTTCAAACCCAGCCTAGCAAGCTAGATATTTATATTCTATCTAGTTCAGAATCACCATATAATAAAAGTCTCTGCAATATATATCATTGCAAGAAAACTCTAAAGGTACATTTATGAAAAAACAAATACAAGTTAATCACGTAACCTGCTATCACTTGTTATTTATGTCCAAAAGATGGCGCTATACCAAAACCGCCGAACAAGTGTAAGATTTGTTTTACATAAACGAAAAACGTTTTGCATAAACACTTGAGAGTCAGTGTTTTAGATCTAGTTTCTATACTCTATCTCCCACTGAGGATAGCAAACCAGCTTGAAATCAGCTGATCTGGGAGTGAGCAAATGAAAGAGGTAGTTATTTTGACTCTTTTTCGTTTATTAAAACAAATCTTACACTTTCAGTTTTGGTATAGCCCATCTTTGGACATAAATAACAAGTGATAGCATTGATTAACTTTATTTTTTTTTCATAAATGTACCTTTAGAGTTTTCTTAATTATATATTGCAGAGACTTTTATTATATGGTGATTCTGAGAGATCAGACCATATAAATATCTAGCTTGCTAGGCTGGGTTTGAAGACTTCACGGTCTGAAAAATTCACGCTTGCAATCTGATAGAAACGTTTTGCATAAACACTTGAGAGTCAGTGTTTTAGATCTAGTTTCTATACTCTATCTCCCACTGAGGATAGCAAACCAGCTTGAAATCAGCTGATCTGGGAGTGAGCAAATGAAAGAGGTAGTTAATTTCTGACTCTTTTTCGTTTATGTAAAACAAATCTTACACTTGTTCGGCGGTTTTGGTATAGCCCATCTTTTGGACATAAATAACAAGTGATAGCAGGTTACGTGATTAACTTGTATTTGTTTTTTCATAAATGTACCTTTAGAGTTTTCTTGCAATGATATATTTGCAGAGACTTTTATTATATGGTGATTCTGAACTGAGATCAGACCCATATAAATATCTAGCTTGCTAGGCTGGGTTTGAAGACTTACCGGTCTGAAAAATTCACGCTTAATCTGATAGAAACGTTTTGCATAAACACTTGAGAGTCAGTGTTTTAGATCTAGTTTCTATACTCTATCTCCCACTGAGGATAGCAAACCAGCTTGAAATCAGCTGATCTGGGAGTGAGCAAATGAAAGAGGTAGTTAATTTCTGACTCGTTTTTCGTTTATGTAAAACAAATCTTACACTTGTTCGGCGGTTTTGGTATAGCGCCATCTTTTGGACATAAATAACAAGTGATAGCAGGTTACGTGATTAACTTGTATTTGTTTTTTCATAAATGTACCTTTAGAGTTTTCTTGCAATGATATATATTGCAGAGACTTTTATTATATGGTGATTCTGAACTGAGATCAGACCCATATAAATATCTAGCTTGCTAGGCTGGGTTTGAAGACTTCACCGGTCTGAAAAATTCACGCTTGCAATCTGATAGAAACGTTTTGCATAAACACTTGAGAGTCAGTGTTTTAGATCTAGTTTCTATACTCTATCTCCCACTGAGGATAGCAAACCAGCTTGAAATCAGCTGATCTGGGAGTGAGCAAATGAAAGAGGTAGTTAATTTCTGACTCTTTTTTCGTTTATGTAAAACAAATCTTACACTTGTTCGGCGGTTTTGGTATAGCGCCATCTTTTGGACATAAATAACAAGTGATAGCAGGTTACGTGATTAACTTGTATTTGTTTTTTCATAAATGTACCTTTAGAGTTTTCTTGCAATGATATATATTGCAGAGACTTTTATTATATGGTGATTCTGAACTGAGATCAGATCCATATAAATATCTAGCTTGCTAGGCTGGGTTTGAAGACTTCACCGGTCTGAAAAATTCACGCTTGCAATCTGATAGAAACGTTTTGCATAAACACTTGAGAGTCAGTGTTTTAGATCTAGTTTCTATACTCTTATCTCCCACTGAGGATAGCAAACCAGCTTGAAATCAGCTGATCTGGGAGTGAGCAAATGAAAGAGGTAGTTAATTTCTGACTCTTTTTTCGTTTATGTAAAACAAATCTTACACTTGTTCGGCGGTTTTGGTATAGCGCCATCTTTTGGACATAAATAACAAGTGATAGCAGGTTACGTGATTAACTTGTATTTGTTTTTTCACATATATATATATATCTCAAGAAATAAAACTTACAAAAAGTATTCTGCTTTCTAATAATTATAATAAAAACATCATATGTAAGGCTTTATATAACATTAATACTAAAAAGAAAAAAGAGGATAGAATTGATAATTCCTCTTTTAATAGAGTAATTTTGCCTTACATTAGGGGGGTTACTGATAAAATCAGTAGAAGACTATCTTGTTTTAATATAAAGACCACTTTTTCTACTGGCAAAAAAAATTTGGTGATTTTTTGTATAAACCTAAAGACAGAATACTTTTGGAACACCAAGGAGTTTATGAAATTCCGTGTTTCCAGTGCTCAAGAGGCTACGTGGGTCAGTCTAATAGATTAATTAAGGTCAGAATTAAGGAACATAAAAATGTTTTCAACAAAAAATTAGCACATCAGTTTTTACTTCCCATTATTTAGAAACTGGTCACAAACCTAATTTTGACAATACAAAACTACTTGCTAATTTGGAAAGATATGATTTAAGAACCATGAGAGAGTCAATTGAAATATTAAAGAGACCTACTAGTTTAAATAGAACTGATGAAGCACAACGTATTCCAGCTATGTGGAAACCTCTCTTTTTATCCAATATTAACTTAGGTAAAAATACTGAGGAAAATAAACATTTTGATAAGCCTCATATTGTGAATGCTGAACTGGAATCTCATTTCTCATCTCGCACACAGTCACGTTATTTGTTAAGATCTAATGTTTTTTCTTTCAAAAATTAACCTTGAAAAATGGCGGTTGCTATTCCGTCGAAATATCGGTGCTCAATGGAAAATAAGACACGGTATATCCCAAAAACTTATAATTTATCTACATCATATAACCGTGAAAACATTAAGTATAACATATATATATTCTCTATATCATGCTAATGGAAAAACAGTTAATATGTATAGATTCCTTTCCAGAGCCTCTTTCATAGGTCAAATTGCTGTTATATCCTCAACTTTGCTCATGATAGTAGAATAAAATAATATAATGTAATATGTAGTTGTTTCTGCAGCTTATATATTTACATCTTATTTTTATGAAATAATAATACATGAATTTAAACAACAGTACCCCTTTGCTAATGTTAATAGAATAATGTTACAAATAAAAGTATGAAACCACTATACATCACATGATCACCATTTCCTATGCTTGCTCACAACTATTATTAAAACAGGAAAAGCTCTCCATGCAGTAGTGCCACAAGCCAGAAACTAGTCTGGAGATACTGGGTGAGTAGGCACTGGATAGGGATTTTATGCACAAGCCTTCTGGCATCCATTGATTATTCTGGCTTGCACTGATAGGTATAGAGAGTTTTGCCTATTTAAATAAAAGCATAAAAGAATGATAATTAGAATATGCTTGCATAAACAATAATACATGAGATTCTCTTGTGAATAGGTGTGGCCATTCAGCTTTGTGACTGTTGTTGGAGAGAATGAGGATATTTCAACTGCATGACAGTAGTTCTCTGACTTTACATTCAAAAAGGTTATTTGGATTCAATGAGAATCATTGCCTATTCTAGCTATTGGCTATGCATTATCTCATTATATATGCATTGGTTAGCAGCAATAAATGCTCAATCTGATCATGATAAGAAAGGAATCTGGATTACTCCATTATTTGAAGGCAAGGTGACATGACAGAAAGACATCATAAAAATAGAAAAATTAAAGAGGCAATTTTTATGAACCAGTTTAAAGATTGTATGAGAAATAGATAATCTTCTAACATCAATTTACACAGTTTTTTAGAAAAACACTGATTTTGTTATGTAAATGTCAATTTTTATTGTCACCTATCACATGCACATTTGTGAACTTAACAAATTTAAATGATTATTTCTTTTCTTAATACAATCCAGTTATTCAAATAAACAGAAGAGCTCAATAAGAAATAATTTTTTAAAAAAAAAAAACAATTTTATTAAAACAACTATTAAATTTAAATGATTTATGCATCTAAACTTTTAAGTTATTTAAAACAAACATTGGTGTCTGGACTAATTCTTATATACCCAACAATGTAATTGAAAGTGCTTTTGCTTAATTTATTATTATTATTATTATTATCATCATCATCATTATCATCATCATCATTACTGGAGATTTTAACATTCCTGAGTTATTTGATAATGCTTCTTTTGATATTTCTTCATTATCACGCAAAGCATATAGGATGTTGCAATTCTTTAATTTTTTGAATTTAAAACAGCATAATTCCCATTTCACCCACCTATTGAATTTTTTGTTAAAATAAATTATTTTAAGTGGCATGTTCCTTTAAATATTAAAAGATGTTATAAAAATGGAGATTATATGGGTCTGTGTAAGACAATTTGTAATTTTGATTGGAGCCCATTATATTCCTCAACAGGTGGTAATTATAATATGGATTTTTTAAATCAAGTATTTAATGATCTGATTGATTTTTATATACCAAAAAAACGTGACTCTCACAATTATTATTTCCCTTTTTGGTTCTCAGATAAACTTGAAAAAATTATTAGAAGGAAATTGTATCATCATAAGCAGTACATTGAAACACGAAATATACTTTTTTACAATAATTTTGTTAATTATAGAAGATTGGTTAAAGCTATTCAAAAAATAGATTATCAAAACTATATTAAAAATATGGAGCTCAATTTGTCAGATAATCCTAAAGAATTTTGGTCTTTTATTAAAACTTCTAGCATTACCAAAAGAAAGTCTCAAATGGATTATAATTCATCTTTATGTGTTGATTACTTTTCAGTTCACTTTTCTGAATTATTTGGAAATTCTCAACTGTCTGGGTTTAATTTGACTAAGGGATGTTTTAATGATAGCATTTCTATCGATTGTTTCAACAAAAATGATATTATATCAGCTGTCAAAGAACTCAAAACACATTCAAGTATAGGTTATGACAATATACTTTCTTTCATTTATAAATGTTGTGTACAATATATTGCCACTCCTTTATGTTATATTCTTAATTGTTCCATTAAAAATTGTATTTCTCGTAACTCTCTAAAACCTGCCAAAATTATACCTATTTTTAAAAATGGTTCAAAAGATAATGTTAATAATTATAGCCCAATTTCTGTATTTCATACAGTTTCACGCATATTTGAAAGATGGGTTTATAAGAAAATTGTTAATGACATAAATAAGATTTTGGTTCCTGTGCAACATGGTTTTTTACCTGGAAGATCAATGAAACTAATCTTTTAACAATAACTGATCACATTGCTAATGCCTTTGAGAATCGGTGTCATTTAGATGTTGTTTACTTTGATTTATCCAGGGCATTTGATAAAGTGGTTCATTCCAGGTTGCTTTTCAAAATGTATAAATTAGGTTTTTCCTATAATTTGGTTGCATGGTTTGAATCTTTTATTAAGAAGAGAACAGCTTATGTAAAGTTTAAGAATAATTTTTCTAATCCATATTATTGCCTCAGGGCAGTATTCTTGCACCATTATTGTTTAACATTTATATTGATGATTTGGGAGAGAGTTTGGCATTTTTGCATATTTTGTGTTATGCAGATGATTGTAAAATTTTTAGGACTATCAATTCAATTAATGATTGCATATTATTACAAAAAGATATTAATAATTTTGTAAAATGGTGTAGAGATAATAAAATGGATATTAATATGGATAAATGTTCAACAGTTTTTATTCCAAAAAATCTGAAATGATAATTTGTCCTTATTATATTGAAGATCATAATATAAAATTTGTTGATATTCAGAAAGACCTTGGAATTATTTTTGCAAGCAATGGATCATTTCATCATTATATTGAAAATGTAGTAAATAAGGCTTTTAAAATTATGGGTGTAATTTGAAGGCATGGTAGACAATTTTTAGTAGTTTTACAAAATATACATTATTTCTCTCTTTGGTTTTGCCTATTTTAGAATATGGATCTGTTGTTTGGAATCCCAGTTCCAATGAGATATTAAAATTCAATTGGTTTATGATAAATTTTCTAAGTACATTAAGTTAAAAGACCATTATCTATCCCTATCCATTAGAAGAAAAATAAGAGATCTTAAAATTTTATATAACCTTGTGAATCAAAAAATTATATTAACTAACAGAATTTCAAATATTACTTTTAATAATTGTTTACATAAAACACGTACATTTACTTTGTTTTATATTAAAGTTTGTCACTCTAACATATTAAAATTTTCATCTTTGTTTCGTTTGCCTAATACCTATAATCATTATTTTACTAATGAAAATATTTTTTCTTTGGACTTTAAAAAATTTGTTACTTATCTGATAAAAAAGTATGGCATATAATTATATTATTTTTATTACTTTTACTTATTTATGTATATCATTTATGTATATTATTGTATAGTTATTATAGTGCAATTCTGTAATTGACTTAATGTTGTAGTGTTGTACGATAAATAAATTGAATTGAATTGAAATTATTATTATTATTATTATTATTATTATTATTATTATTATTATTATTATTATTATTATTATTATTATTATTATTATTATTATTATTATTATTATTATTATTATTATTATTATTATTATTATTATTATTATTATTATTATTATTATTATTATTATTATTATTATTATTATTGTTGTTGTTGTTGTTGTTGTTGTTGTTGTTGTTGTTGTTACTGCTGCTGCTGCTGTTGTCATTATTATTGTTGTTGTTGTCATTGTTGTCGTTATTATTATTATTTAAAATTTTCATATAATATATTTTTAATGGATACTTTGTTATTTTACATACATATAAACTTATTCAAAGAAAACTAAGTTAAAAGATTACTATGATAATGTCCGAATCAGATCCTCAAAGAATTATTTCAAAAGAACTTGAAAATAGTGAACACTTTTTTTTATATCGCTAATTTGACAAACGAGCATTCTGTCTTGTGGATTATCACATTAACATTTTTGAATTTGGTTGTTCTGAGAATATGTTTTTTTTATTATCAGTATTAATTATTTAAGAAGCCATCAACTATTTGTAAACTTATTAAAATCATTGGAATATATACATAATTAAAATTTCTAAGATTCCCAAGAGTAACTATAAAAAAGACATGCATAAAAGACTACATTGATATAATGTGGAACTTCATGAAGATTTTTTTCTTGCTTTTCTTTCCATTTAAAAGTGTCTAGATATTAGTTTATTGACCAAAATTGGATTGCTTATTTGTTTAGCAATAGTGCTTCTACCTGATTAAAAAATCCTTATGTCTTTTAGTCAAATAGAATGTTTTAAAGCTTCACTTGACCCATATAGTATCAAATGGGGATTATATGGATTAATAGCTCATTTACTGCTGAATATGGTGAATGTTAGGAAAGAGCATCCATTGATGGTGGTAATATGATGATTAAATAGTCAATAGCTATAGTTTGTGCATTATTTTGTATGTATTTGAATGTAGTTATTAATAAGAGAATAACAGAGCATTAGTTGTATTTAATTGGTAGTGGGATCAATATAGACCATCTAAGGTCCAAATACCAAAAATACAATTAATAATAATTATTTCAATAGTTGGAATAAAAGCAAAGATGGTTGTGCATTAGTTATCTAGTTAGGATACCTAAAATAAATAAAAAATATCTATATGTGGAGTATGCTTATGCTTGTTTGATTACTATATTCACCCAATAATATAAAAACACCATATATCTATTCACAATTTAAAAGAAGATCCATCACTTTTTGATTAATGGAAAGGACTAGTTTCCCAAATCCTTAAATATTGTTTATTCTTTTTTATATGCACATTTATTTTAATTGAATGTTTTAAAGAATATATATGGATTTTTTTTTTTTTTTTTTTAAAAAGAAAAGAAAATTGTTTGTATTTAAGTTGTGATTGTTGGTAATAGGAAAGGGGAGTGAGATAAGGTAAAATTTTGGTTGTGAATATATTTTGTAATTTTAATTTAATATTTTTTGGAATATGTGATGTTTATTATTATATATATTTTATTTTATTTTAGTGTGCCTTGAAAAAGACTATATAAAATAGTTGAAACGTTGGATTTTTTAATGATGATTATAGTCATATAAGAAGCAAATTTTAAAAAGGAGTTTATTTTATTTATATATTGGATATTTATTATCTATTTTGGAAAGAAGAACTGTGTGATTGATATATTAAATTATTACATTTATAGATATAGCTTGGACTCAAACTAAAATATATTACATAGATTAATAAATTAATAATAAAACAGAAACCCATTAATAAATAATTTATTATCAAACACATATACTTGCCATTGATATAAATAATACTTTACAAAATAAAGTCACTGTATTCAAATAATTGTTAATAACATCATCATCATATTTCTGATTTAAAAAATAATACAAGATCCAAATATTTTCTCCTCCATTTTTCTTTTAAGAACATTATATATACTGGAAATAAAATTTATAATTTTTATTACACATTCCTTAGACTAGAAATTATCCACTTAATGAAGAATATTTCAGTAGTGTAAAAAAATTATTTTTATTTTAGTTTTTTGCAAAAAAATATTTTTCAGTTTAAACTCTCTAATTAATTAATTAATTTATCAACCATAACTCTATAAACTTGTTAACTTATGCTTTCAATTTTAATCAATTTATGTAATATGTGCTTACAGCGTCGCCCTTTGCATTTTGAGGCTACGGACACAAATATGGAGGGGGGGTCCAGTAAATAAAAAAGTGAATAAATAAATGAAATCTTTAATTTTTGATACAAGAAAGGAACATATACATATTATTCTTAACTAAATAGTCATACTTAACTTATAACACATTAATATAAAAGAAAAACAAAATTAATGTAACTTTATTTTCCTTTCTTTAATTTCAGCAAATTTATTATCCCATTTAAATTCTAAGTCTTCACATAATTTATTTTCAAGGGAAAGCAAAGTTAGATTAGATAGGTTTTCTGGTGCTATTGTGGATTTTAAATAGTTTTTTTATTGTTTTAAGCTTTCGAAATTGTTAATAAAATTCTTAAGATTATTAAATTGGGAAATGCATTTTCTGTTTGGTCAATTTTTTTAAAGGCATTTTAATGGAGATCGTTTTCCTGATTTATAAAACGTTCAAACGGTGAGACGTTCGGAAGTTTGGTGTGCTTCATTTTAAAAGTAAACTTTAGCTTTATGTATCAGAACTTGCATTAAATGTCGGTCTCTCAGTCTATTTTATTTATGTGTAAAATATATGCTGTGTTGTTGATTAAAATAATATAGATCGGAGCAGGGCATCACTGGCTCCAGAGCCCCGGGCACACCGACCTTAGGGACGCCACTGCTTGCTTATCATAAAATAGATTTAAGAAATATTAAGTAATAATTTGAGTTGTACATATATTTAAGTTGAATTTGTTTATTACATCATTTAAAGAAATACTTAGCAAATAGAATTTTATCTATTAGTCTTTCAATTTTGCCCTAGTCGGAATTCTGTTAATTATTTTTTAAAAATTATATATATATATATGTATGCCCATCCTTGATGTATTGTTACAGTATGTATACTAGACCACGTTTCCTCTTACTGTACATGGTAATTTAAGGATAAACTTTTGTAACATGAAATAAATATAAAATCAGTCAATGATTTTTGGCATAGAGTTGCAGATGCTTCAAATCTCCAGCTTATTTGCTGATAGATGCTTGATTTTTTAATGTATGCATTAAGAGATGTGGTGTTCTGATATTTTATGCAGATGGATAATTATGAAATGATAGATTTTAACATGAGGTGGGTATTGCTATAAAACTAATATCTGATTGGTTAATATGATGCTCTAACATATAGATGGAATATAGTATTTGCAGCATTTCAAATTATATATAAACAATAAAATGACAGCTTTCCAGATGCTGATAATATCACACTAATTTCTTTAACTAACTGCCCAAGACATGTAAATAGTCATTTTATGTATACTGAGTAAAAGAAAGTAGTGCATTGATATTAAGAGCATGTGAAAGATTGGTTATTCTTGTGCTTACACCCACACATGCATATGTAACCATAAATTGTCAATAGCTAGATAGTTTCTAATTATAAATCATCTAAGATAATTATGCAATATTGTTGTTGGCAAGAATACACTCTATTACACTAACATTTTAATTACCATTTTTGATATGAATGCTATATTGCAGAAGCAATAATATTATGAATATAAAAATTAGACAAATAAACCAGAATATGTCATGATTGGCAAAATTATTTGTAGAATATAATATCTGTCACCATCATAAAACATTCTATCAAGGAAAATCTTCTTTCAATTGTAAAATACTGAAGTGAGGTTTCCTTGATTTGTGGAGACATATTATACTATTTTCTTAGTTTCAAACTCTATATAATACAACACATAAAATCAAAGGATTGTTAGCAAAATAAGAATGATTCAAATGAGATTCAGGAAGATTATGAGAAATATGATTATTAGAAGAAGAAAAAGAGTAAAAGTGCAAGCATCATGTTTTAGATATTATTTATTTGATAGTGCCTGTTAAGATGTAAATATCAAAAAAGTCTATATATATATTATTCATTATCATAATAATGCTTCTTTTATCCTGAATAATTTTTGGAAGACATCAATTAATAAGTATGATTTTTTTTCTATGCAGTTTACAATCTAGATTTAAACTTTCTGATCTATTATATGTTTGAATTTATAAATAAATAATAATGTAAGATATTAATATCTCTACAATCTAAAAACTTTGCAATTAATAAAGCATTTTTTGTAAAAGGGCTTATCATCCAAGTCATACAAAACAAACTTTTAGTTAACATTAATGGCAACATGGTATTTATTTTGCATAAACACAAACATAATGTAAGCAAATACATGGTTATATATTAATAATATCTAGCTTCATTGATGGTTATGTAAATATTAAATAACAGTAGATAGCAACTCTCATGCACAAAATTTCTTCTTTTTAGCCTATCCAGGTTTATGAGTAAAAGTTCCACAACTTTAAATTTGTTACATAATGCAAAAGAGTCATATCATTTACTACCAAGAAAAGGCTCTCCACAATCCTTATGAGAAATTTTCATTTTCCTTTCTAACTAAGAGTAAGTAAATATCCATTTAATAACATTTCACTCTTCTTACATTTTAAAGCAAAATATATTTATTTATTCTTTACAGTTTCAACTGTTCCTAGCAGTCTTCATCAGATCTTATTCTCTACTTTTTCTCTCTTTCCTCCACCATTTTGTCTATCCCATCATCCTTTATTTATCATCCATTTATTCATTCATCATTCATTTACTTACAAAAAAAAGCATATGGATGTATTGTTCAAGAGTTCATAAAAAAATTAGGCACCAGATCGGAAAACATCAGAATTAATCCTGTGGCAAAGTCAAACATAATAATTGGGTATGTGTACTTTGCTATGTGCCAAATATTTCATATATATATATATATATATATCATTACATTATATATATATATATATATATATATATAATGTAATGAGAATCAGGATTTGAATAAATTTAAGACCCAAAAATTGTAGTAGAGTTCAAATAATTATTTCAGATAATCTATCTAGCACTTTCTCATCCAAAATATAATTTTATTTCTATCTACTTTTATTGATATTCAATTGTATCTTACATTCATATATGCATAGAGTTAGTTAATAGATATGTCAATGCCACTTTTTTATAGAAAAAATCTTTTGGATGAACCACAACCAGTCACCATATAAATTTTTCATCAATATAGCAACTAAAGACTTGGCTGGTGAGCTTGCTTTTCTGAAGATGGGATGAATTATTATATATAATTTGAATGAAGTCGAAAAGGCATGGTATAAATAAATTTTAATAACTTAAGAACCAAACACAATCAAATAAATATATACGGCTCCAACACATTATTTACAAATAATACATAAATATTAAAAAACACATAATTATTATTAATAATTTTATTAGTCATGTATTAGACTAGAAATTATCCAATAATGAATACTATTTCTGTAGTTTAATTTTTACTACACTACTCTCACATAAGATAGGGACTAATTTCTATTCACTTTTAACACCTTGTGAAGGGATGTAATCATAAACATATGACCAAAGGCTTGTGAAAAGGATTTATAAACCCCAAGATGCACATTTTATGTTGAACCTGCACTCATCAGTTGGGCCAGGCTATAATCTCATATGCATATCTTTATCATTGTGTGTATATATATATATATATATATATATACACATAATGATAAATATATATATATATATATATATATATGGACAGCAAATTATTACAATTTAATTCGCAAGTGTCAAATGTGCTGCTCTTACAACTTTGACACAAATCGTTTAATGAAAGTATATTGATATTTTTATTGTAGCTTAATTTTCACTACCCTACTCTCACCCAAGGTATGTCAATAAAGAATGAATATATATATATAATAAAATTTTATTAAATGTGATTAATACATTAATAAAATGTAGTTCTATTGAACTAATTAAAATATTAGTTAATAAATGCCCCTGCAAACAGTTAAATTACTCATATAATTATTAACTACTCAACATAGTTTAAATATTATATTAATAAACATCGAAGAATATATTTAAGTGGAAAGCTTTCTAGCACTAAAGATATATAGATATGTCTCTTAGCATAGATTTCTATATATTTTAGATTATAATAATATGATCATACTATTGCTTTCTCTCTTCTTTTTTTCTTTAATGATTGTCTTTAAATTCAAATGCTGTTTTCTTTCTCTTTAAGGGTTATTTCTCTTCTTCTTTATTATGATATATATCTTGAACTTGCTTGAAAATCGTCAGTTTCCTGAAAAAAGTTTCAAGTTCTTTCAAAATTTAGAGATTGCTTGTATAAACATATATATATTATTAAATTGTAAAATTATGCAAAGTATGTATATTTAAGTTTATATAATAATTTTAGGACTCAATAATAATCTTCTAGAACTGTCTTTATTAAATAAAATTAAAGCAACTTATAATTGCTCTAAATTGATAAAAATAAAACCATTTTGACTGCTTTTAGGTTCTTATAGAAAATATGAATAATGACATTTGTGAACTTTAACATTAATTCATGAAGATGTCGTTGCAGCCTGAATTAATTTGGCATTAAGAATTCTCAAAAATGATTGGCTGCTGATATAATGCAATTATTTAGTTAACTTTAAGAAATACAATGCTAGGAGGTTATCATTGGCTTCTAAATTATTGCTTATTAAAAATATTGTTGTTTAACTATACTATTATATATGTTTAAGTATGAATATGATTTTCAAATGGGAACCTAAATGTATATAGCTGAAAACTATTTTAATTTACCTGGCATCTATTAATTACTAAATCGTTCACTAGATGGCATAACCAGGATGAGAGAAAAAGAAATTGCTACTGAATAATATTATGTAAACTGAGATCATGTAATGTTTTATTGTTTTTATACCAATCCTGTCCAAAACATTAAATAGTTATTAAAAAGTGAAGGCCACCAATATATATTGTAACAGTAAATATTCAATACTAAGTGGGTTTGAACCAAAAACCAAAAATATACAAATGGCAAGTTTTGATTCAAATAAATATTTATATGGTGAAAGATAAATGGTTAATAAAATTTGAATAAAATTATACAAATATGCATTAATAATAAACAATATGATGACGATGATTTATAGCCTAAGTACAAGTCCTCCCAAAAGTATTTTTAATTTGTTTATTTTGATGTTTATTAGTATTTTTAATTTGGTTTTATCTTTTTTTTTTCCTCATGTGTCAAAACATCAGCAGGGAAGTGAACCTGCAAACCTGGGACAACTGCTTGTAAGGCAGCTGTGCTGACCACTCAATCACCAATGCTTGACTTTGTTTTTATAGTTTTAATATAAAAATAGTGAAACTTTAAGATGACAAATCTTCTAAAGAGAAGGTTTGTTTTTAGAAAACTTATTAACTTTTGATCATTATTATAAATTATTACCACCATTCCTGCATATACCCATTTGGATTATATGATTGCTCAGAGTTGTGGATATTACATGCATATTGGATGTTTAAAATATTATGTTTAGAATAATTTTCAGAAGCAAACACAAACAATTAATTAATAATAATAAAAATAATTTATTAAGAATACGTAAATAAAAACTGTTGCATATATACTCGTGACTATTAATGCATATACAAAATATGAAATATAATGGTAATAAAACATATTTTTAATTTAAGTTTAAGTTTAAGGCCTTATAATATCTATAATGAGAAGATCTTATTACATAAAATATTTAAAGAATTCCAAACCATGGTTCTCTGCCTATATATCATTACTTTAATATATTTACAGTTGTCTTCATTAATTCCTCCAAAGATGGTAGTTCTTCTCCTTGGGCACTGGTAATGTTTGTGAGGAAATACAGCAGCAATGGTGACAGTAGATAGGGTATAGTCTCAATAGGTTTTGGGTAGTTCTTACAGCATTGTTCATTTCTTCATTCATGGCATTATTAATACAGGCATTGATTGGTTTTGACAATCTTCAGTGTTAGTTTCTGGATCCAACTGCATTTTCTATGTATTTTAGTGTGTGTGGCTTTTTTTTTGTTACCTAGTTACATATAATAGATAGTCTTCTAGATTAAATCATCAAAATAGCTGTTATAACTGGAGTAGTGAAAACTATTTTGAAAACAGTCAGTAAATATGGTTATCTGAGTTACAGTGGCAGTTTTAACAAGTGTTTCTCTTTCCAGCAATAATCACTGTAGCATTGCTTCTCAAGTTGAGTCTTTATATAAACTAGAATAGGCTCAACTGCCTGGTCTGGAATGGAAAATCATAGTTGCTTGTTTTAGACTTATTTAACCCTATATGTTGTTAAATTTTCCAAACAAGAGATTCATTACCAGCTACTTACAAGATTTGATCTATTTTCTTACAACAATGTGTGTTTTGAAAAATATTTTTTGTTCTCTTTGCAACATGTTATGAAAATAAATTTACAGATATTATGATTTAATACATAAATTAACAAAAAAAATGTTTTTTTACCCTTTCATCTCTCTTTATTTACATTTATTAGTGATGGAAAGAAAGAAAAAAATGTTGTCAACATTTAAATTTTAAACAACTTAAAATATTATTAATTTCAAAATTTTAATATCATATTTAGTTTTGCCATCAAATTTATTATACAAATGTGGAAGATTTTATTTAAAACTCAATTTAAAAAGGCAAACTAAAATGGATTTAAAATGTGTTAGACTTTTAGAAGCTACAAAAATATTTTTTTTTACATTGCAATTTATCATTTTATTGTTACTCACTCATTTATAAAATATTCAATAATATGATCAAATGCATAAACTAATTTTTCTTTAATTTTTTTAGGCTGTTTATATATTACTCATTTTCAGTGGCAAATTTTTTTTATTAAACTATTTTTTTCCCATGCAGCTTTGTAATATAACTAATTTCAGCTGCTATCAGATTTATTATAGTTACAATATAACTATTAAACTGTTTTCAGATGTTAATGACTATATAAACAAGCTGGTTTGGATGACAATATGTTTTTCAATTTAAGTTGATATCTTGATAATAAAACAAAGAAATAAAAGATGATTGCTCAAAAAAGATACATTATATCCAAAAGGTCTGGATGCACTACTCCTAGATGCAAAGCTCTTCACTGATGACAGCTATAAGTTAGAAACTAGTCAGGGAACATTGGACATGACAGTACTGGGTAGGGATTTATCAAGCACTACCACTTGATATCTATTGATTACTAATGCTTATATCAGGTGGTATAACTATAGTGAGAGAAAAAGAATTTTCTACTACTAGTAGTATTTTTTCTTGAAACTTTTCATATTGTCTTGTTGTATTTTTTCACTGATGTTTTTTTTTCAGTTATTTATCATTTTATTTTCATGTCATTTATATAAAGTACTTAGTTAGGAAAAAGTTTCTCATCATTTTCAAAATACAGAGTTGAGAAATACTGCAAACCAGGGTCACTTTTAATTGGATTTAAGTGTAGATGTTACTACTAGTGAAAATAGTTTTCAATCACATGCCAAAGTTTCCCCATGAAAAAAAGACATATTTGAACTATGGAAAGAGTAAAGATCAAAATTATAATGTCACTTCTAAGCATCCTTTGAAACAATCTAAGATTTGTTTTCTCTTTCTCTCTCTAATAAAACTAATGCAAAAGCACAATTAGTTACAAATCTTAAAATAGTGTTTGATTGCGATTTATAACCAATATCGATCATTACTTTAAAAGACTTCTTCAGAAATTACCATTTAGATTAAAAAAATATTTGTTAATTTTGTTTTTTAAATGAATTAATAATTTAGATTCATATTAATATAGATAAATGTGAATTTTTTCGCTAATTTATTCTTATAAAAAAAATAACTAAATATTGATTGATAAAAAGAAGGGAGGGGATAAAGATTATAAAAATAAAATCATGCTCTTGCAGACGGTTTGTTTATAAATTTTAATAAAGCTCAACTTTTTAATATGAAAGAAGAATTTTTGATCGAGCAAAAAATGAAATATTTTGATACGCACAAAAAAAAAAAAAAAACAATTTCAATTCTGAATTAATTTTTTTAAAAAAATGTTTTTTTTTAAAGCAAAATAAACTCTTCTTACTTAATCATGATAAAATATATATATATTCTTATGAACTTGAGAAAATGAATAATTTACTGCTTCATTTATTTCTCAAGTTTTTACTCCTTTTTTATCTTAAGCTTGATTTCGTCAAATGACAGAGGGCAATAATCAAAATTATAAAACTATGTTAAATTTTTTATATGATTTCTACAGAAGAATATGAATAGAGAAACTATATATGTGTGTATATAGGATGAGACAAAATGTGTTAACATCAAATAGAATTATTAATGGCATAGTATTCTTCATAAAAAAGAATTAACATTTGGATAGTTGGGCCTAGGATGTATTCTTTCTACAATGTTAATATTTCCACCAATGTATTTCGTAAAACCATAAGTATTGAATTAATTATATGATAGAAGTATGGAGAGATACATGTTAGGAGTAACAAGAAGAGATCGAAAACGCAATATATGGGTAAGATCACAAACAGGTGTTATTGACCTCATTGAAAAAATTAAAAGATTGAAGTGGAATTGGGCTGGACATATTGCTAGAAGAGATGATAATAGATGGACAATTGAAATATTAAATTGTATTCCAAGAGATTGTAAAAGACCCAGAAAGAGACCACATGTGAGATGGATGAATGAAATAAGAAAGTGTGCAGGGGTGATGTGGAGAAGAGAAGCTAAAGATAGTAAAAGATGGTTTGAACTAGGAGACCTTCATTCTGCAGTGGATTGATAATGGTTGATGATGATGATATTTGAATTATAAAGTGTACATTATTTAAAGTATCGTACTTCTGCTAACATAATTAAAATTAATAAATGACCTACAATTAACAATTTTGTAATATAAGTTTAGTTTGCTGCAATGAATAAAAAAAAGATATTTTTATCTTTTTAATATTATTGAGTTGAATTATTATTCAAATTTAAAAAATGATACCTTTATTCAATGATTTGAAAATAATGTATTACGTTTATAAAATAATTATTTATAATTTTTAAACATGTTTATATAAATCTTAAAAAATAAATCAGAATTCATTTCATTAATTTCCTCGTTGAAAACTTGCTGATTCAAAAATTGATTTCACTGCTACTGAACAAAGTATGGAACTCCAATCTAATTTTCTGCAAAACATTAAACTTCAAAATTGAAAATGATGTATATGTTTTTTGTTTATAAATAAAATGATTAGAAAAGTATACTAATTATAGTACCTGATAATAAAAATATTCATTGCATTGTTGTTTACAAAATATATTTGATTTTTTTATTATTTAGAAACTTGAGAGGCCATACCACCATGACACCTATAAATGAACTACTCCTAAATAAAAGTGTAAAAGAATAGTAAATGGGTTCTCTTAGAGATTATGGAGGCTTAAGAATGACCCACAGTGGCTCAATAAAATTTAAATCAGTTGATCAAAAAGTGCTTAATATCTTTCCTATGTTTTTCCAATCAATATTTTACTGCATGGATTGTATAAATATTAATCTTTAAGTGAGGTTTAAAGTTTATATCTGTGCTAGAGATAATCTCTAGTTTAGTAAGTGATTGGTAATAATCATTATTGTATTTATCTAAGGTGGATGGTGTCAAAGTTGTGAGTGGAGTGAGTTTGACAGTTGTAAATAAAAATGTAACAATTTACTATAGATAAATAAATACTCTTCATATAATAGTGATATACATGGGAGATAGTGATCTAGGTCAAATGATGACTGCTGGTCTCAGCACGAAATGCATCTTGGGGGTCATTTGTCTTTTATTGTATCCTTATTTATATGAATTTAAAAAAAATGGAAAGTATGGAGGTTGTTTAATATATCTATAAAGATGTTACATATGGAAAAGAGAAAGGTGAATAATTCCATGTGTGTGTATGTTTAACATTAAAAAATCAGATATATTAATCTTTAACTGAGGTTTAAAGTTTATATCTGTACTAAGGATAATCTCTAGTTTAGTAAGTTATTAGTAATAATCATTATTGTATTTATTTGAGGTGGGTGGTGTCAAAGTTATGAGTGGAGTAAGTTTGACAGTTGAAAGATAACAGTTTTATCTGAAAATAGCATTTTGCCATGTGGTGAACTATTCCTAAGCTGTTTAAACTTTATAACTGTGATTTATCCATATATAATGATTAGACCAAGAGACTACTATGATATTGTTAATAAATTATAAAATTTTTATCCTCGCCCCCTTTATGTATTACCATTGTAAGGGAGCAGTTTAGTTGATGAGCTTTTTGATCAGCAGACATAAAACCTTATGATAACCAATCACTTAATACTATATATGATGAAATAAGAGCAATTCTCTATTCTAGCATTATCTAATGTTAAATTTTAGCAATCAGTGATTTGAAATATTTTATTGCATTTAAATCCCCATTCCCAGACTAGTTTCTGCCTTTTGCCTCTATCAATAAAGCTTTGTGATTCAAAATTGGAAGCAGCACAGTGAATATCCAGAAAGTATTTTTAACTGCATTTCATCATTTAAGATAATAATCTGAAATTTGAATCATCCTAAAATCTTGAATTCATGTCAAAGTGCTTGAACTTCAACTTTGAATTCCAAAATCTCATTGATAAAAGCAAAAATGAGAACCTTATGTAAGAATTTGAATTTAAAAGCAAAAGTCACTGTTTATTCAAGTTCATATTAGGTAGCACTAAAGTAGAAAGCTACTTTTATACGCAACTCTGATTGCTTGAACTTAATGGAGAGTTTTGGTCACTGACTTCAATCTTAAAACTAAGTATCAGGTTTTCTGTTTTTCTTTTGCGATTAGTCATCTGAAATCATTATTTTAAAGATTTGTTAATTGTGGAATAAAAGCGAGGAGTAAATTGAGATCAAGAGAGAGAGTTTTTTGAATTTGTAAAGATCAAAATTATTTAAAAAAAAGTGTTTCGATCGCCATTTTAAAAATATAACGGTTATAAAAAAAAAAATCTTTTTAGTGAATGTGTGTTAATGTAAGGATTTCTAGAACTAAGTTATATGTAAGATTAGTTGGTTTTCTAAATTTGTTACTAAAGTTTTTTTTTAATTTTAATTTAAGACCAGTTAGTTATTTTAAGGTAAAAGATAATGTTTTAGAGGCCTAATGTACACGTGGTTATTGATCGATCATTTTTGAAAATATTTATCTTTCTGTACAAAGGGGTTTGAAAAGTAGGAGAGGAAGTGTAAAGTCAAATATAGAATAGGTGGCTTGAAAAATAATTAATATGGATTGCATTTGTATTTTACAATGCATATATAATCGTCAGAAAGGAATTAGGTGTGCTGTGGTAGAGTTTAATGTATGTGGTGTGGTTTTCTACTTGAAATGCTTAAATAAGACTAGGAAGAATATAACAGGTTTATGGTTATGTAGACAGTGTGTGAATGTGATTAAAGAAGTGAAAAAATGGTTTCAAAGTGTAGATAGCATAAAGAGAAAGTCAGGAGAAATGGAGCAAAACATAGTTGAGGAAGGCAGAAAGGCAGGAGAAATGGAACAAAATGTATTTGAGGAAGGCAGGATAGAGTGTGTTTGTAGTGGAGTGACAAGAGATATAGATGAAAAAATAGGTAGTGCATTGGAGATGGTTGGCCAAAGAATAAGTAAGATAGAGGAAGAGGTAAAGGATGTAGAAGCAAAATTAAAATTGTTAGAGATGAAGTGTGAACAGATAAAGGAATTATTGAGTAGGAATGATAAGAAAGAAGTAGATAAGGAAGTCCAGAAGGTGGTAGAGAAGGTTGTGAATGAAGCAGAGAAAGTAGACTATGAGACAGTATTAATAGGTGATTCATTAATAAGAGAATGTGGAGATATAACTGCAAGGGAAAATAGAAACAGGTATGTATGAATATATTTTCCAGGAGCTAGAATTAGGGATGTTACAGATAAAGTAAAGAAGCAAGGGAATAGAGATGTATATGTTATGGTAGAGACTAATAATTCATCAGAGTCATCAGAGAAAGTAAACATAGAATTGATTAGGAATTTGAGTATGGTTAAAGAACGAGTAGGAATAGTTGGATTGTTACCAAGATTTGATAAAAGGTATATGTTAGATAGGGCATGTTCTATAAATGAGAGATTGAAAGAATTGTGTGTAAGAGAAATGATGTTAAATTTGTGGATGAGTGGGATCTTTTTATGGGGAAGAGGGAGTTATATAGTAAAGATGGATTGCACTTAGGGAAACAAGGAAGTGAAGTTTTAGGGAGTCTGATTTATAAAGAATGTAGTTTGGGAAACTTGTAAGGGGTGGGGGAGGATTTTAAATTGCAGTGTTAGTAGAAACAAAAAGAATAGATGGGCTGTAAGGAATAAACAAAGGGCAGTTGATTTAGATATAAATGTAGATGTGGAGAGGAAATGGTCTGTAAAATTAATGGTAAGCAAGTTATTTATAAACATAATGGAGAAGAAAGAATCAAAAAAATTTATAAAAGAGTAGTTAGGAAAGAAAAAATTGTTAAAATTAGGTATTTGAATATGCAAGGTGGTAGGAGACCAGAAAAGTGGCAGGAATTAAACAAAGCAATTGAAAATGAAAAGCTTGAGGTATTATCAGTAGTGGAAACACATCTTAGAGAAAAAGTTGTTTTGTAAAATCATAATGTTGTTGGATTGGAGTTGTAAAATGAATGAACAATATATGTTTTTTGCTAAAAGAATGTTTTATAGTGAAAATGAGACTGGTTTTTAGAAGAGACTGCCCCTATTTATGTTATAAGGATTACATCAAGATCATTCTAAAGATACAAGGCTAATTTTTTTAATTCAAAATTTATGGCAGAGAGTAGAATGTGTTAGTGAACTACAGTTAGACATGGTGTTGAAATATTTTAGAAAGAAAAGTTTTCTGTAGAGAAAGATAAATAACAGCATGGCAAAATATAAAATAAACAGATAAACGAACCAGCATTTTCTATATGTAGATATATTTATAGTTCACAGATTGGTTTCTGTAGTCATAACAAAAACTACCCCTAGAGTAGATTTTTATTTTTTTTTTTAGAATTGGAATGAACAGAATTATTTATGAACGGCTGATGCTGAAGATATATTTTTGCCTAAAGCTCTTTACAGTATCAGTGAATATAAGGTTTTCTAATAAAACTGGTTTCAGCAGCTTATTGACTTTATAATATTCAACAGTTCACAATTACAATCATTGATATTTAGTAAAATAAACAGTATAACTTAAGCATTTTAAAGCTCAAACAGGTTTGACATTTCTCCTCATCAATTTATGTAAACTTCTTATAAAATAATTATTATTACCATTTTCAGAAATTTATCTAAAAACAAAAACATGCTGCTTTGATATCCATTTTCTCTGCTATGCAATGCTAATATGATAGGTGTTTTCCTTAATTTTCCAACTCCTATCACTGTCAGCCATATCATTTATGATATTCACTTATCATAATCCCTTTTTTACAATTAAATAAATAAAAATGATACATTTTTTAAAAAATACAGTATTAATAAAAATCAATGAATACCATCATCTCCCAAGGATGAAGTTTAAATCCTTGTTGATGATGAGGTCAAGCTCTTTTCAAAATATTGATTGTATTTCCTGATTATCATCTCACCTTTAAAAAAATATTGAGAAAGGATTTGATTTTTGCTATGAATAGCCTTTATTTATTAAGACCCACAATTCTAATCATGATTTTGAGGGTCACTACTTGCCTAGAGAACTATTCTATAGATCTAGATTTGAATCCCTCAATTTTTCACTAACTTCTTCCATCATAGCTTTGAATTGCAGATCATGAAGTAAAAACTATATCACAAAATTTAATTAAGCTTATTTAGCTACTTATGCTAATAAATATTATTGGATATGAAGATGAGATTCAGATGATATAATAGGTTAAGTTTAAATGTACCAGTTTATTCATTATGGTTAGAAATACATCTTGAATATAATGTAAAACCAATACATCAAAATACCCTTATTAATTTCACATATCCTTAAACAATTTATAAATAAAACCAAAAATTTTAGAATTTAATTCATTTCAGCAATGTAAAGAAATGATACTATTTTCTTTTCTAATACAATTTCAGTACTTAAGAGGAGAGGGAACAGCAAAAAACTATTCTCTTTTTAAAATCTTGTTACATGTGGAATGGATTGAAGCCTGTCCATTAAACTATGAGGATAGTCTATCTTAATATATATCTGAGCACTTATACTATATATGTGTGTAAAGATGATAGTCTGGACCAACTGATGATTGTTGGTTTAGCATGAAATACGTATATTGGTGATTATTTATCTTTTCAGCATATATGTGTTTAGGTGTATCAGTGTTATTAGATAGAGTGGAGAGAGGTGGGTGGTGTGAATGTCTGTGCTCATATACCCTATATTACATATATATAGCCACAGGTATATAACAAGCCTGTGTTTCAGTTATTAAATTAAATTAGGTAAATCTTTTATCAATGTTAATCATTTTGTATATGAATGTATCTTAGCATCAAAAAACCTGGTTAGATAAAGTTTAAATTGAAACTTCTTTAACCAGTTTAGGGATGGGGTTTCTTTTTAGGTTTAGAAGATATAAATGGTCTGGGTTGTCAATTAAGTTGTGGTTTAAAATATGATTATCTTTTGGTTTCCTCCAAGTTTCCTGAGTGCTGATTAATATATAAATTGTTTTTTTTAGCTTTTGTGTCTTCTTTGAAGTAAATAATGCTGTGGCAGTTTGGCAAGTCATTTCTGAGTCAATATATTTTTAATGAAGGCAGGCAACAGTCAGGGCTGTAGCAGAATTTTTTTTATTTTTAGGTGCTACATGGATGGACAATAATGGCTTATACACTTTTAAACAACCTTAGCCAAATATCTCAATTAAGCTACAACCATAAATTTGGTTTATCATCATTTCGACAGATATTTAGCTTGTCTGTATTTACTAGTAGTCCAGATTCATTGTGAGAAGTAGTCTATATACAGTGCTGATATCTTTTCCTTTTTATTTGACTTTTTCTTGGTAGACTGAAGTTTATCATGATTTCTTCTGCCTTGGGTTGAGGAATTAATCTATTTTCATGATGTTTTTCTTTGTACTACTCTTTATAGCTTACTTTTTGATTATTTTAAAAAAAACTGCTTTTCTAATTAATATTTTTTAAATAAGTACAAATTTTGCAACTGACATATATTATTATCTATTTGAGTAGGTAATTATATTTTCTTTTACAATAAAGATATATATTTTAATTAATTTGTACATAAATTACTGATACCTTCAAAATCCAAATGGCTTTACATATGTTCTTGACATTTATATTTTAAGACTGATATCAAACTCAACTTTATAACTTAAAGCTGTGTGTATACATAAAATATGGCTTCTGTATCTCAATCATAAGGGAAAATCTTTTTTTAGTAAAACTGTCTTTATAAATTCATATAATGAAAGATTTCTTTTATTATTTTCTTTACCTTATTTATTCCAGTTCAATTAATAGGTATTTTAATTGCTTTAAAATGCATATGAATAATCATTTGTTTCTTTTAATCTTTTTCTCTTTTTTTTAATAATTTTTATGACTGTGTGAAATAATATGCATCTAATGTCACTTTAATATTCTAATTTTTTACATACCTGTGTCTTTAATTAATCTATGCATTTCATCTATCTTGTGATCTGATTTACAGTTATCATAACATAAATCTGTACTATTGAATTGTTTCAAAAATTTTGCTTTGCAGCATGTGAATTGAATATTATAAATGATTGCTTAGACAGAAAAAATTTTAATACATGTATTAACATTTTTAATAATCTTATTTATTATATAATAATTAGAAATCACAATATAAAATAAGCTGCTATTAAAGAATCATTTCTTAAAAATAGGTTATAGTCAAGCGTTGTTAGCCGAGAGGTCAGTGCAGTCATCTTGCAAGCAAGCAGTTGGTTGCAGACGATTGCTGCGGGTTCACCTCCCGACCGATGCTATGACACATGGAAAAAAAAAATAGGTTATATTCCAAAAATAGTGATAGTTAACCAAATATTTTACAAAATCTCAGTATGAAAAACGAACTTGTTAAATCAATCAATAAAAAAAGATTTATATATCATAAAATAGAAAACCTGCTAACTTTTGGAAGGATTTTAGACTTCTAGAAAGTATACTCTCACTGTTCCATATACAAAGCTATTCCATCAAATTCATTAGAAATCTTTCAAATTATATATTTTTATTTAAAAAATATGCAAACGTTGGATTTGATATTCAATGTTTTTAGGACTTTATGAATAAAATTATTTACAAATGCATTAAGCCAAATAGACTTATCTATGACGAAACTTATTATACCTTCATCCCACTTTAGCACATAAGATTTATCAATTTCAAAAGTTAATTACCCTAGCTATATTGTTAAAACAGAATGGAGATACACATTCTCCTACAAACAAATAAAATCATGTTTAATTTAAAATTGTTGATTATGAAAATTTATTTAGTTAATTTGAATAATATTGTTTATTCTTTTTTTTAACTAAAATTACAATCTCAAGACTTGCATAATTAATTCATATCATTCACATTGAATTATAAAGTTCAAATTACATACACTGCCCTCTACAATAAATGTAAAACGAAAAACAAAAATTAAGTATAAAATATCGAATTACATCTATTGTCCTCTGCAATAAATGTGAAATGAAAACAAAAAATCATTTATTGCTATGGCATAACTAATTTCATATTTTGTTTAAAATTAGAATATTATTCGTGGGAGAAAAAAACAATCTAAAATCATGAATAAGTAAATTGTTAATAATTAACATTTCATGTTGAAATTAATAATTAAAAAAACATCTTTCATTTTTAATATTATATCCCAGGATAATAGTCTGAAATATTAATTTTTAATTATACATTGCATACACAGTATATATATAAAGACTATAAAAAAGAGGGAAAACATATAAAAAATGAAAAATAAAAAATTCTGATTTTAATTTTAAACGTTTTTGAAAAATTAGTTTTCTATATATTTCTAAAAGTGATTTTGTCAACGGCTTTATTATTTTATAAATATATGAAATTAACTGAAAATATAATTAGAAAATCCATTTTTGTTTTAAATATAAACAGTAACATAAATAAAACAAAGATTATAAGAACAGAATGAGATGACTTCAGAGTTAATAATGAAGATATAAAAGCGTTTAGCATTCTTTGTATTTTTGGATCATTTATCAACAAAGGATCAATGTATCAAAAGAGACATTGTAGTATAATATTGGGTGTTGTTGTGATACTCTGGGTTGTGCTAAAGTTTTTTTTTTTTTCATACATCATAGCATCGGCCGGGAGGCGAACCCACAACCGTCTGCAACCAACTACTTGCTTGCAAGGCAGCTGCGATGACCTCTCGGCTAGCAATGCTTGACAGGTTGTGCTAAAGTTAGTCACTGAAAATAAATGATTAAGAAAAGTATTAAAGTTTTTGAATTAACGTTTTGATAAAAAAAATTTAGGATGTCGTAGAAATAAACAAATTAAATCAAAGTCATTATGGAAACATAAATAATCTGCTTGAAATTTTTTTATTTTTGTCATATCATGAGAGATTATCTACTTTATTAGAAAAGAATATAATATTTGTAAAGATTTATGGTGAAAAAAACAAAGGACTGTTGGTAATAAAGTGCATGGATACCATTAGTGCAGTAGTAAATGTATCTTTAAGGACTTCCTGGGGAAATGCTTATTATACAATCATCAGGAATTAATCCACATGGATTTAATAACGATATTTTCTAAGTAAAATATCAGCAGCTCTTATTTGCAGTTTAGTAGTAACAATTTTGCCATCGGACTATTTTCAAGTAATATTTTATCAAGAAAGTAAATAAGCACAAAAAATTCAATTTTTATATTTTTTTTGTTCAAACTTGTATTCCCAACCTTATTAATAATTCAAAAAATAAAACAATAAATGCCATAAGTGCTAAGTACTGAAGATAGAATAAATTTACTATTTATATAAATTGTATGCCACTTACTAAATATAGATAATGCCATATCTATTTCATGATCATCCATATGATCTTGCGGGTGAGAAAGAGCCATTTAACAATTATGAGGATGGGTCATAAAATATTAGCAATAATTCATTATTAAAGGGTTATTAAGAATAATGTTTTATATTAAACATTTAAAGAGAATGGTGTAATAGGTTATAATGTAGAATAAAATAATGCAGATAGGAAATAAAAGATTTAGAATTGGAAACATGTACGTAAAAGAATATAAGATGGAATTTATATTGGTATATTATTTACCTCAAAAACAACATAATTAAGATAGATTTTAAAAAAGTAAGTCTTAAAAGTAAAATTTAATTAAAACATTTGCATTTTGGTTAGGAGATTAAAAAGATTAAAATTTATTATTTTATGATTGTAGTATTTGCATTTGGAGATAATAGAATAAGAAAGTAAATTATAATTAGATAAATCTAATATAGTTTTTACTCCAAGACAAGATTTTGATTAAGTAGATAATTATTGCATATGAAATATTTTGTTAATTAAATGTAATACTGTATATAAAATATTTTTTAATTAAATGTAATTAAAATATCTAAGGTTAAGAAAAACAAGAGATCAGTAAAGTTATGGAAAACAAAGAGATCTATCAGAATATAAATGTAAGAGTTCAGAATGTATATAAGTGAGAGTTTCTAATGAAACTCTCTTAATTTTTAGCTCTTTTAGCTCTCAGAGTTATTGCTACTCATTCTTTGAAGCTGGATACTAGTGAAATCAACAATTTTTAATGGCTAAGAAAGAGGAAAGCCATTAATTGCATAAAATCTACTTTGGATCCAATAATTGTTAACTTGAAATTCTATCGAAGAGATGCTCCAATTCACAAAGCAACTGAGAAAATATGATGCTGAACTAGTAAATATTGATGCAGCTAACTTTTATTCACAAAACTATAAGCTGGAGACGAAGATTTCAATCTTATCAAGGAAGCTTATATGGACATTTTAGCTTTGCCTTGGACAAAAGAAATAATAAAAACAAATAAATAGATGTACATGTCTCTGAGAAAAATCTATGTATGAACTATAAAACCTTGCAATAAACTACTGAAAGGATTTCTGTGGGAAAATGTTTGACCATGATTATAAGTGATATGAATTATTTTTAAAATACTGTTTATAAATTAGACATATGAAGAATGTTATTTTTGATGCCTTTTAAATATATATTTTTATTGTTAAAAAGAGGTTGCCTTGACAACAGTTTGAGATTGTTGATTGTTATCTATATTGGGATTGTCTAAGAGCTGACTGGTTTCTAATGGTTATATATATATACAACTTTGATAATTAACAATTTTTATATTTAAAATGATAACTATATTGGAAATTGATTGAAACATCATAATGTTATGCTGTATACTATTAGAATTAATTTATCTTCAGTGTTCTTAATTACTCAATGATCTTCACTATATACTGAATTTCATATTACGTTTTGACCTTTTCAGTGGTTTTTGTTAATGTTTACATTGCTACAATTGTAACACGCGTTTAGATTTATTCCAGACTGTTGGAATCATTCCAATGTGCATGACCTGTAATTAGGATTTGAATAATTGATGTAATTGTTGGGATTATATGTATATTCCCAATTTTGATTTATAGTTAATTGCTTTCCTTGTATTATGTTTTGATTGTGAGTAAAGTATATTTTGAAATGAAGCAGACAGTCGTTTGTTTTTTTCTTTTAAACTGAGTTAAGTAATGTGTGGTTTAATTATCTTAACATTTAATTTTTAATTTTTTTTTAAGACCATAAAAAACAAAAATTTGCTTTTTATTTCTCATAGAATCAATTTAAATTTTAGTTTGGATTGAGAGTGCATATTTAAAAATAAAAAACATATATGTTCTTTCAAATATATAGATGAGTATATAAAAAATCTAAAACTCTTATTTAAACAAAATGTTTGCTAATAATATTTTAGATTGTTATACAATATTTAAAATTTAGATAAATTAGGAAGAGAATACCCTTAAATAAGCTGTGCATGCACACATGTGGGAAATGCACCGAGGTATATAAAATGTCCAAGAACTAAAATAAAAGCTCACTGAAGTAATTTCTTAAAAGAAAAAAACAGTATTGTAATCATGGTACGTTTAAGTTAAACTGATAAAATGATTATCTTTAAATATGATTAGTTTTGCCTTTTATGTAGATTTGACCTTTGTTTTAATTTACATTGAAGTATTTTTATGTGTGTAAAGTTAAAATATATAAATACAGCGATTTAGATCGTTTCTTTATATAGTTAACTATATCTAAAATATTAAGATAAATGGTAGTGATTTTTGTATACTCGAGTTTGGATCAGAAGCGGACCATATCTATGAAGAATTTAATATTAAAAATACTTTTGCAATGAGATCAGATATTATAGCTGACTATCTTATTGATTGAAGTTTTTAGTTATTGTTAAAAAAAAGAAGTAGAGCTCAAAGAAGTCCACTGCTTTGAATTATTATCAATTAATTAAAGGATAAGATAGTTATATATATATGTTTACCAAGATTTATACTGCAGATGTACTTGGTAGACTAATTTTACTTTTGATGTACACACATATATAGATATGCAACACCTATGATGCTAAAGATGAGTGATGAATTATATTTATAAGAACCAATAATATATAGAATTATATACTCAATACATTAAAAGCAGGAGATATTAATTTATCAGCAAGCATTGCTTGATACTATAATTATATTATATGCTGTGATTATAAAGGTAACATTTTGAAATTGATCAGTAATAAATCTTGAACATTTTAGAGGACATATGATTGTCATTATCTGCCTTGTATCTGTTTTTTCATATATGCTTATGAAACTTTAACTAAAAGAGAATTCAGGATTGAGACTACTGTAGAAATAGCATTTGCTCAGATTTCATTAGATAAGGCAATAGATGTAGAGAAATGATAGATTCAATTCAAATTAGAAAATATAATTTTAAAAAAGTAATTTTCTAATGAAGGTACATTTGGTTGTAAATAGAAATCAGAAGATGTACTGATAAGGTTTCGATTATTTTATACAATATATAAGTTCTGAGTCTTAAGTCCATGGTTCATTTCATCTGGAATAATTCAGGTGATAAATGATTTTAAAAGGTATTATAGTTACAGTACATGTATTGATCATTTTAACCATTAAAAATTATGAAGAAAATCTTTTTAAATCAATTAATTCAGAAATAAGCTATATTCCTGAAATATTTCCTGATTGTATTTGTAAGTTGGTGCCCTGAGTTTTATGTGGATCTTGAACTAAAGACTGAAAATTGAAATAGGTATATATATATATATTATTTAGTTTCAATTATGTTTATGTTAGTGGATACAAAGTATAGTCGCCTGTTATACATTCTCATAAATTTTATTACCATGATCTCAAACATTACAGTATAGATTGCTACAATTCAAAATTTAATATGGATACATTAATATTCCTAAAATTATGCTGTCCTAACTTCCCCAATAGTAAATTGAGTCTGGATTGGAAAATATTTTTATAAAGCTTCACAATAATGGATGTTTCTAGGATAGCTCTATTTTATATCATAACACTCAAAAAGCACATGTACTAAAACTAGAACAATTTTAATACAAGTATATTTTTATAGATTTTATATTTATTATTCATTTGTAATAAATTTTACATATGTGTGTGTTGATATACTTTATGAAGTGCATCATTATTCTTTTTTTTTTATGTTTTTGGTTTTCCAATTTACCCTAATGCATTTTTTGGTGCTAGTACTATAATAATAGCTGTTTTACTTCATTCTATATGTTGTTTATAGTGCTGCTATCAATATGTAAATGAGATGATTTACATATTCCAGAAGTTCGATAACAGGAAGGTATTAGCTCTTTTATTTATGAAATTATTATTTGCAATGTATTACAACTTCCTCTCAGTTTCTATCCCCAGCTCTATGCATACAGGTTTGACATTGTGTGAATCAAAATAGTGTCTACATTCTTTTTCATGATCTAAGAACATTGACATACATCCTGAGTCTTTATTCTTCTTTTATAAGGCTTATGTTGTATTATTCTTGTGGTAAAGTTGGTTCAAGATTTTCCATACTATACGACTGGTGCTTGGTATAACACAAACAATAACATTATAAATAAAATATCTAATAGCAAATAAGTTCATTTACATATTAATAACAGCCACTATAAACAGCATACACAATGAAATAAAACAGTTATAATTATGGTGCACTCCACTGAAAATTGCATTAATCGAAGTGGAAAACCAAAAACATCCGAGACAGAATAATTATACACTTAGTAAAGCATATCAACATAAATTTGCAAAATAATTATCTATTAACGAAGTTTAAAACAAAATTTACTATTTATTGTAAATTTTCTATTGTGTTATATACACACACATAGAAATAAAGTCATATATCACATGACCTAATTTTACAAGCTTGTATTACAAATGTTATATAATGAGCTTGCAAATAGCTCTTAACAAGCTTTTCAGAATATCCCCAACCTCAGACCATTTTTTTGCTATTGGCTTCTTCAGTAAGGTGCTAGAATATTCAAGCATTAGACTTAAAATACTAGACCAAAGCCAGCTCTTTATCTAATGGATGTCTTCCAATCCAGCTGTCTAACTTAAATAGTCATACGGGACTGAACTATTTAAGTTAGATAGCTGGATTGGAAGACATATGAATGTCTGAAAATTTCAAAGTTTCTATTTAATAGTTATCCATTACAAAAAGTGCTGGGCTTAGTCTAATATTTTAAACCTAATGCTTGAATATCCTAGCACTTCACTGAAGAAACCAGTAGCAGAAACGGTCAGAGGTTGGGGATATTCTGAAAAGCTTGTTAAGAGTTATTTGCAAGCTCATTGTATAATGTATGTATATATAATGATTAGAAACCAGTTAACCAACACTTAGACAATCCCAATATTTTTAACAATAAAGGTGGAATATATATATATATATTGTGACCATCTGAATGAGCACAAGGAATTGACATACTTTGTATCTGCATTGAATAATTATATTGTATTAAAAAAATGAAATAGCCTTGGAATTTTAAAATTTTTTGCTGGAAATTGTTTGAAGCTTAGATATGGGTTGCTTATGCAGTTGATAGACCACTTTATAAGTATTCATTATTATTATTGTGGTTAGTGGGGTATTTAATGTGAGGAAGAGGAGTTGTTTATTAATGGAATTGATATATTTTGTCAGGAAAATGCAAAGTTATTTTATGTTAGTGTAGTATTGGTTGAATGGTTCCAAAATCCTTATTCTTTAATACTTATCCTTTTGTCAACAATTAATAGCCATTTCAATTATATTTAGTTAAGATAGTTTAATATTTAGGTTGCAGTACATGTGCATGCATATATGACTCTGTATCATTTTTCATTTCATTTTCATCTTTTAATAACAGCAAACAATAGTACATGTACAATAAAAACATTTAAATTACAGTAATTATCTTAAATAATTTAACAAATATATATTTCTTTCCAATGATTAATAGATAGTTGAATCAATGGATTATTTTACAAATTAAATAAATTATTAATCATTTTTGTTTAATAGTTAATTAATATTCATTTTTCTTTCAAGTTTGTAAAAGCTATTTATTTTATTATTTTTTTTGTCTTGATTTAATTCTAAAAATCAAATTTTTTTTTTTTTTTTAGAAAAGATTTTTTTTTTGAATATGTAATTAGCTTAGATAGAAAAGAAGCATGGGAGTAACCTTGTGAAGGGAAATGACCTTTTGCTAAAGAGAGCTATTTAACAAAGATCTCCAGTAAAAAATTTGCTTATTATGTATTGTAATTGTAGCCAGTAAACAGTGGCTCATTATTGTGAAAATTAAAGCCAGTTGCTGAAGTCAAATTGATTTTAAAAAGGCTTTGGAGTAAAACTTCGAAAGGATCTTAAGAAATTTATTATGGGAAAAGTTAATTAGGATGCAATTCTAAATTTTAAAAAAGGTACATTAGTTTACTTTGCTCTCCTTGATTTAAACATTTTGAATTAACCACTTCATAACTATTGCTCTTTTAAAAATGTATGTTGATAACGTCCAGTCTACATTACTTCATTTAATTGTCATTTTAAATAAGAATAAATTGCATGAATATTATTGTTGTATCATTAACCAACGTGTGTCTTTTAATATATCTGGAAAACGCATGCAGAACTATTTTACAGAATATATTTTAATTCTTCACTATTTTCCGTGTTATGTTTTTGTGAGGATTAAACATAAAATTAAGGATATGCATATTTTGATAAATCATGCCATGTTTAAATTCATCATAAAGAGATGACAGTATTTATTTATCTGGTATTTCTGGAAATAATATGTATTTTAAATGAAGGAAATAAAATGTGAGTTACTTCAAATTAAGTATTTGCTTAAATCGAATGGAAGGATAGAAATGCGGGTAATTTTTGTTCTCTTCGATAAAGATGGAATATAAAACAAAGTATTATTAATTGTGGAATTACTAAGGAATCATGGTATCTTAATTGACAATATTTAAGAATAAACCATGCATATAATAGACTATAAAGTGTCAAATGCTATTCAAGAAAACTACTAAGAATAATTGTGTATTTAATTTAGAACTACATTGGAGAATGTCTTATATTTTCATCATAATAAAGGAGAAATTAATTACTTATGTGTGATATAGTAAACTAAAATAGCTCGGCTATGAACACTGGAGGTGCTAGGTCATATTTAAGTTATGATTATATTTTTTAAGTTATCCTGCAGAAGTTTATTTTAATTTAAATTCAGTTTGGAATGTGTCCCATATTGTTTCATAAACCTGGAGCAGAGCTTTGCAAGTGAACTTTTATTTTAAGTTACAAAACAAATAACTTTTGTTTCTTTATTTTTTTTTATTGCTTGTCATTATTAATGTATATTATTGATAGATAGGCTTACTTATTATTATGTTTTATTTATAATTTGGGTTATTTTGACCTTCTAGATCGTCTCCGAAGCTTATCCAAATGAGGAATACGCTGGTAAAAATTGATTTTGTACAAATAGGTCTTATTGTTCTTTTACGAAGGTAAAAGAAAGAAATATTTTTTTAAATATATTATTAGAGAGGTTTATATTTATTTTGTATACTTTATTATCTCAAAGTGAGAATTTTGTTCTTTTTTTAAATCAACGAACGTATAATAGAAATAGTTTGCTAGATATGAAAGAAAGTTCGTTCGTAATAATTATAACCATTAAATTTTAAAAGTAACCTAAAGTTTATTCTGAATTAAAAGTTATACCTTAATGCAATATTTAATTACCATGTTGCCTGCATAGTGTGTAATTTAGAGTTAATTTTATATATACTTTTATTCGCGGGTGTGTGTCTGTTTTGCACAATTATGACATTTGTTTGATAAAGTTCAGTTTGTGAATATTTTATGTATAAATTTCGGATGCTGTCATATTCTACTGAGTTGAATGGATTAGTATGTTATCTGTATGTATTTATCTGCCAGCGTGTATTTATAATGTTCGATATTTAGAAAAGCTTTGAGAATGGAAAGAAATCTGATTGCGTTCTAATGTTTGTAGGGATAAAAGATTTTGCTTATTTAGTATATGTTTTTCCATGAGTAGAGCCTAGTTTATATTATATGCGTATGATTAAATGATATTTTTTGAAGTTAAGTGATGTTTTCTTAGAGCCCTGGTGATGAGGAAGAAGTCCCCACCAATAGTGTATTTAGAAGTAGATGAGTTATTGTTGAAGTATGATTAAATGATGTTTAGGAAGTTATGTGACATTTTTCTTATATTCTTGGTGATGAGGAAAGGTTCCCCACCAACAGTGTATTTAGAATCAGATGAATTATTGTAGAAGTGTTCAGTAAGAGTTTATCTGCTCCTCATGTAGATTTCCCTTATAACGTATAGTCTGTATAATCATGAAAATATAGCTCTGTGTTAATTAATATGTGGCCAGATAAATTGTTAAATTAATTCTTGATGTAATATTAGTGTCTTATTTTATTGATGAATTACGACATTGTCCGAAATAAAATAATTGTATGATATTTTCTTAATGAATGGAGAGTTTGTAGAAAAGATTATTTTCTATTATTGTTGCTTGACACATGCACACACACGCGTAATATAAATAATATCGCGTATATAAAGTATAGAGTTATTGAAATTAAAATGAGAAATAAATGTTTTGAAATACATTACATTCATTTAAATAGAAGTATAAAGTTATTGAGATTAAAACGGGAAATAAATATTTTAAAATACAGTGTATTTATTTAAATAAAGGTTATAAATCATCAAATCATCAGAATGAACATGATTTTGTTGCTATGCATGAAAGGTATACGTAATTGAAAGTGATTATTTAGTCAATTAGAGAAAGTTGCTTTGTTGAGAGCCAAATATAATTAATTTGATTTATTTTATTAATCAATAGTAATATCCTCTCAAAAGTATTTTTTTTTTGTGCTAATAATATAACATGTTGTTTATTTAGTGTCATGTAGATGAAACATGTAGGCAAAGCATGTGTTCGAAGTCAGAATATTTAAGTTTTGTTGTTAATTTGCTTTGATAATAGGGATAATCCCAAACTGATGCTCAAAGTTTATTTGATAATTTAAAAATCTGTAAGACAAGTAGTCCAATTGTAAATATCATGTTAAACCAAATTTATTTTAGTGTAATAAATGATTTGTTTTATTTATTTAAAATCTTAAAACTGTGTCTTGAGTTATTATTGTATACATTCGTGTTTTCCATTTCCACATCTCCACATTTCACACATCTATTATAAAATAGATATATTGTTTTATAACTATAATATCAAATTTGCTGGTGTCTGACAATATTGTTTTTCTTAATCCAAACATTATAAGGAACATTTGCCACTGGATAAACGTATTAGAAAGGTTGCCAAGTTAGTATATTTGTTAGATGATGATATGAGATTAAAATACCCTATTTCTGTCATTATCTTATTATTGAAACACAGTAGAATATTTTAGTCAATTTGTTTCATTACATTTTATCATACTTTAGAATTATAACTTATGGGCCAATGTATTTTATTTAATTCAACTGTGTTTGTTAAATTCCCTGAGATCTTATTGTTTATTTCTTGATTGGCATTAAAGTAGATGTTTAGATTGTGATATGCCAAGTCATAGAATTGTTTAGTATTATAATTATAGCAAGCTGATATATGTTATATTTGGATGAAGGAAGAAATTAAGTTTAAAGTATATTTTAATAGACTGTACCAATAAACATTATGATTCTTTATCATACAATTAATTAACAAAAGAATTTACATTATATTAAATGTTTTGTAATATTTCTTCTTTTATTCATTTATCATCATATATCTTATGAACTGCCTATAGCCTCCCACTGAGCTGAGCTGAACATAAACTTAAATACAGAGTCTCAGTAATAATTTTGTATTATATATCTTATTATATTGTTCTATTCATTAATAGAACTGGCACCTGGGCATTTCATTCATGTAAATGTATATGAGTGGTGTTGGGAGTATATATATTCATTGCTTAAGTGCTTGCCATGACACTCATAGTAATATCACTTTTTATGTTGTAATATTGAAAATTTGAATTAGTTATTTATAAATAGCGTCTTTTTAACTAGTTGAATGAAGAAGCTGTCACAATAGTTTGAATAAAACAATAATTCTTAAATTTTTAAACATTTAGCATGTATGTTGTTTAATCACTAAACATCACATGATCACCATCTCATGCTAGCACATAACTGTTAGTAAACAGGCAAAAACTCTCCATATAGTAGTGCCACCTTGTGCTAACCAGAGTAATCAATGGATGCCAGAAGGCTTGTGCATAAAATCCTTATCTAGTGCCTATTCATTCAATATCCCCAGACTAGTTTCTGGCTTGTGGCCTTCATCAGTGAGGAGCCTTGGATCTGAGATGGTGATCATGTGATGTTTAGTGATTTAACACCAATCCTGCCTAATAGGATAATGGTGGCTATGGTTGTTAAAGAGCCAAACTCACCAAAATGTATGGGTGCTGAATTGAGTTCAGACCCATATGACTATATAAGCTATTGAGCTTAGATTGAAAATATTATTGTGTTTTCAATTTCATTCTCATAGTTTTGTAGTGAAGTAGAGATAAAAGGTGGCTGCTGGAGGGTTGCATTAGATCCTAAGATCTAGGTGCAGGGCTCTCAGATCCAAGGCTCCTCACTGATGAAGGCCACAAGCCAGAAACTAGTCTGGGGATATTGGATGAGTAGGCACTAGATAAGGATTTTATGCACAAGCCTTCTGGCATCCATTGATTACTCTGGTTAGCACAAGGTGGCACTACTATATGGAGAGTTTTTGCCTGTTTGTGTTGTTTAATGTGACTATGGTTTTTTGAAAATTATAATTTATAGTATAAAAACGTACAATTCCATTTAACCTAAATTAATTAAATTATATTATCTACATATCCAAATTATATTGTTGATATTTAAATTATTTGATATTATATCTTTAAATCATAAATATAAGTTTATGGAAAATATAAATGAACTCATGAATACACATGTTATAAAAACCAGAATCACCGTTTAAAATATTTTAAATTGTTAATATTTGATTTATAAAAATATCTACTTAACCTTACAAAAAGAAATAACTTTATAATGAAAAGATAATAGAATATATTTGTTGTATAATGCTTGTATCCACATATAATTATTCCGTTATTAACATTAGTAAACCAAAATTCATAATCAATGGTTTCACTGTTATAACTGATTTTTCAGATATCAAATATCATGAAAATTCACACTTGCTTATATACCATGACCTATATTAATGACCAATTAATATTTTACTTTTAATATTGAAAGGAATTTCCAATAAATTATTAAGGATAAATAGAACATTAATTGGAATTGAAAATAAAAATATGTAATGATTACGTCACAATCGAGAAATCCATTCATTATGAATTTTGATTTAGTTAGTATTGACAATTTTGAATAAGTGTAATTTGTTTATGATATCATTTAGTTTGGCTTTTAGTATATATATATATTTATATATATGACAATAGATGGCGTTCTACCAAAAACACCGTCAAGCATAGTTTGTTTACATAAATGTCAGAGCAAGCATTCACTATCTCTAACTTTAATTTCCACCTTCAGATCATGATTTCAAGCTATTTGCTATCATCAGTGAAGGACAGGAATAAGAAAATAGATCTAAACACAAACTCTGAGCGTTTATGAAACAGGTTCTATTCAGCTTGCAAGCGTGAATCTTTTAGACACGTAATGTCTTCAAACTCAGCATAGGCTTCTACTATGTGGTGATGCTGAACTGAGATCAGACCCATGTAGCTATCTGGCTTGCTATGCTGACTTTGAAGACATTACATGTCTGAAAGATTCATGCTTGCAAGCTGAATAGAACCTATTTCATAAACGCTCAGAGTTTGTGTTTAAATCTATTTTCTTATTCCTGTCCTTCACTGACGATAGCAAATAGCTTGAAATCATGATCTGAAGGTGGAAATTAAAGTTAGAGATAGTGAATGCTTGCTCTGACGTTTATGTAAACAAACTACACTTGATGGTGTTTTTGGTAGAACGCCATCTATTGTCATAAATACAAGCGTTAGCAAGTTTTAACTTGGGTTTTTTTGTTTTTCATATATATATATCGTGATAATGTAAATTTGGAATGAAGTGAATCACCTATACACTGTGATAGTTAATAATAAGCATTAAAGTAGGCTGGTTAAATATTAACACAAAAGATTATTAATTTTATCATTTTATTTCAGTGGTTAATCACTAAGTTCGTCCAGAATTTAAAACATGATACAGTATAAATCCTAATTTCTTGTCAACTGTATGATCTATCCTATAAAATCATCACAATATAACATCAATAATCAAAACTATAATAAAAATAGTAAATAGGTTATCATGTTATAATTCATTTGTTTTCACTCTCAGTAGTCTTTTTTCTCCCAAACTATTCACATTCAACAATTTATTTCCATCATGGGTCAATAGGATATGAATTCCTCTGATCTATATATGGGAAGAAATTGTTTTAGATAACATGCAAGAGATTTATAAACATAACACAATTTATTATTATACACAAAATATTTATAATCATACTGCTTACTGTTGCTTCAATATTCTTCTCATTCCATGTTATTAGCAAAGTGTTTTGATTTTATAACAAGTATTATTTTTATTTCTACAGCATTTAATTTTAGGGTAAGCTTGAATTAATCTTTCTAAACTATTTTTTTATAATTACATCATTTTGAAGATTTAATTACCTTATAATTAGTGTTATTTAACTATTGTATGAATTGAGTATACCATTAAAAAATATTCATTAAATAAAACCGACTACATAAGAAAATTCTAAATAACTATGTTAAATAATTAACCGTGATACATAAAAGCCTCACAAAGGCATTTTCTAGGAAACATTAACAGCATATGGCATATATACTAATAAATACTCTCCAAGTTCAACAATATGTATAAATACTAAACTGTAAGATATTTTACTATAGGTCACGATCCATGGAACATTAATTGTTTATGGCAAAAATACAAATAAATCCATGATGAACTATTCTTTAAATTAATATAAACTGGCATGGCTTTAAACAAGTATATTCAGCGATTACAAATATCAGAAGGTTAAATAATAAGCAATATTTTTTCTAAGCTAAGTACATAGATAGATAGATAGATAGATAGATAGATAGATAGATAGATAGATAGATAGATAGATAGATAGATAGATAGATAGATAGATAGATAGATAGATAGATAGATAGATAGATAGATAGATAGATAGATAGATAGATAGATAGATAGATAGATAGATAGATAGATAGATAGATAGATAGATAGATAGATAGATAGATAGATAGATAGATAGATAGATGGATGGATGGATGGATGGATGGATGGATGGATGGATGGATGGATGGATGGATGGATAGATGGATAGATAGATAGATAGATAGATAGATAGATAGATAGATAGATAGATAGATAGATAGATAGATAGATAGATAGATAGATAGATAGATAGATAGATAGATAGATAGATAGATAGATAGATAGATAGATAGATAGATAGATAAGATTTCTAATAGCACAGATAGATCTTAGATAGATAGATAGATAGATAGATAGATAGATAGATAGATAGATAGATAGATAGATAGATAGATAGATAGATAGATAGATAGATAGATAGATAGATAGATAGATAGATAGATAGATAGATAGATAGATAGATAGATAGATAGATAGATAGATAGATAGATAGATAGATAGATAGATAGATAGATAGATAGATAGATAGATAGATAGATAGATAGATAGATAGATAGATAGATAGATAGATAGATAGATAGATAGATAGATAGATAGATAGATAGATAGATAGATAGATAGATAGATAGATAGATAGATAGATAGATAGATAGATAGATAGATAGATAGATAGATAGATAGATAGATAGATAGATAGATAGATAGATAGATAGATAGATAGATAGATAGATAGATAGATAGATAGATAGATAGATAAGTTTGCATTTCACTACTAAAGTCACTCCATGAATATCCTAAAACTAGTAATATATCAAATGCATACAATGATGACAATAATACAAGTTATTTCAATTCATCATTTTCTAATTTGGAATTTATCATTAACACAAGTTGTTTCTTTACTCTCAGACAATAATTTACCATATTCTGTATTTTCTTGGCATCACAAACAACTTTATACATTTAAATATCTGCATAATTGTGCACTAATTAATAACTAATAACATTTATTTCATATCCAACTAATAATAGTATTCATTTCCAAACCTACATACTATTAATGACTCCAATTTCTTCTGCAAACATTATTTCATGTACTAATATTGAGTACATTTTATTTCAATAATCAAGACATTTATTTAAATTAAAGCTTTTATTTAGCCAATTTGCAATATGAATCTGGTTTATATATATAAAATTATTTTTTTATTTATGAGTTGAGTCTATTTACAAAAGCAAGCACTGTTAATTATTTTAAAATTTCTTAAAACTAACTATAAATATGTTCTTAGTTTTTATTTATAATTGTTTAAGTAATGTGTAACACAATTTACTTAGTTAAATCTTTAGATCCATGAATCTAATTATAAATAAATAAAAACAATATTACTTCAGTTTTTGATGTTGAACTTATATTTAAAACCCAGTAACATATTTTAACCCAACAGCATTTTAGCCAATTAGATTTCCTCGTATTTTTTTTCATGTGTCAAAGCATCAGCTGGAAAGCAAACCCAGGACAACTGCTTGTAAGACAGCTGTGCTGACCACTCGACCACTAACGCTTGATGTAGATTTCCTCATATTTGAACAATATTTTGATCATTAAGCAATATATAAAAATCATAATATAAAATATTATTTTAAAGTCTTGTAAACAGATGTAATATTTAATAAGATTAAAGCTGGTAAAGATTAAAAAATTGAAATTACATTCATGGTATATAAAGTTGAATCTTCATATGATGTATTTTTTGTCTCCTCTCTGTTAAATTTGTTCAAAATGAATTACTTACAATTTTTCATCTTGAATTTTTTTTTTTTTAATAAAGTGTATCTTCTCATGGCTTTTAATTCTGAATGTATTAGTATATAAAATTGTCTCTGTTTTAAAACAATAATATTATATTTTATCAACACTCTTTACATTGAGTTTTTTGTGTGTAGCGACTTTTAATTATCAGTTTAATTTTTTTTTGTTCCAGGAAACTTTCATGAGTTCTCTCAGATTATTATTACAAAAGTGTTAATTTACAACTTAAACAAGATTGATACAACTTATTTATTTAGAAAATGGAACCAGGTTGCTTTGTAGATGCATTTGTAGTTAAATAAATAAAATATTTGCAAAGACAATTGATGTAACGCACATTGATTACATAAGTAATATTTACTAAGGCAATAAACCTAAAGCATGTGCGGTTGAAAATGTGAAGGCTGGGACCTTTACAGGTCTTAACCACAAGCTTACGCATTGGAAGAAAAGAGGGGAACCCTTCTTTACTTCAACCTACTTTCTATATAAATTGGTGTAGCTGAAGTGGTTAGATCTGAGAGCATGAAGCTACTCAATACTTCACTGATTAAGTCCACAATTCCTATTATACATTAGTACTCGTGAAATCTTTCGATTTACAATGAGTCAATGTAAAGATCTTATAGTTAGAAATCTATTACAATAATAGGAATTGTGGACTTAATCAGTGAAGTATTGAATAGCTTCACACTCTCAGATCTAACCGCTTCAGCTTCACCTATTTATATAGAAAGTAGGTTGAAGTAAAGAAGGCTTCCCCTCTTTTCTTCCAATGTGTAAGCTTGTGGTTAAGACCTGTAGAGGTCCCTACCTTCGCATTTTCAACTGCACATGCTTTAGGTTTATTGCCTTAGTAAATATTACTTATGTAATCAATGTGCATTAAATAAATTTATAATTATAACTTTAAATTATTGTAATAGATTTCTAACTATAAGATCTTTCCATTGACTCATTGTAAATCGAAAGATGTTGCGAGTAATAATGTGTATAATAGGAATTGTGGAATTAATCAGTGAAGTATTGAATAGCTTCACATTCTCAAATCTAACCGCTTCAGCTTCACCTATTTATATAGAAAGTAGGTTGAAGTAAAGAAGGGTTCCCCTCTTTTATTCCAATGCATAAGCTTGTGGTTAAGACCTGTAGAGGTCCCTACCTTCGCATTTTCAACCACACATGCTTTAGGTTTATTGCCTTAGTAATATTAAAGACAATTGAAGAAATACACAGGACAGTGATCAGAGTCAATTGATCACAGTAAAAAAGAAAGAGATCAAAAGTTTTTAAATGCTCAGTCATGATTTTTGTTTTAAACAAGCAATATTTTACTTACTATTTGGTGTTCCATACTAGTACTTCATGATCATATGAATAAATTGTAGAGACAATTTTCTCTTCTTCTTTACAAATTTTTTGCAATAGCTAACTCAAGAAGGTACTCAAATGGTAAACAGTCTTTAATTATAGTGATTGAATTCCCAAACTGTTAATTAACTTGTAAATAAGTCATAAATAACTTAGCAACAGGTGCGCTTTTATTTATAATTAATGAACTAAAACCATTTGGTTATCTAATTAACAAATTCAAAATATGTAAAACACATAACAATAGAGTAGAACATTATATATATATTCTTTATTACTTTTAAAATTGTACCTGTAATTAATTAAGACTTTACCTTGCATTTCAAATAACTTTTATTATAATACTATTCAATTCCAGATTATTAATTAATCTTGTTTGCAAATATTTTTAATTAAAATGCACTTGCCCAATAACAATGTCTGACAGATTCTTTTATTTTTGATCTTAACAACAGAATTATAAAAAACAATTTTATTTAACTCGAAAGATTTTTAAAATTTAAAAAAACATTTTATAATTGAAATGGTTTTAGATAAAATGGATTTGCCTATCATCAAGTTTAAGAAATAATATATTTATTTATTAAATTGGTGTTTATAAATTTTAAATTTTTACATCTACACATTCACCCACGCACGCACGAATAATTAATTCATTGTATCTGTGTGTACATATGTATGGTGTTTGAATGTATAAATATATATTATGTTTAAACGAAGCAAAATAGTTCATTTTCTTGATCTTCTCTCTTCTGATGAATTTTAAATAATTTATCCATTGCTCTGACCTTTCCCTGTGTCTGTGACTCATTATAAAACACCATGAAACGCATGAAGTATTTATTTAAATATATATAGGCACGTATTGGGCTTCAATTTATGTGATAAGATATTGTGATAATAAATTATTTCAACTATTATTTATTTGAAAGTTTTTTGATAATGATTTAATGTAGTTGGTATGTTATTTAATAACAAAAAGTAAGACATATATGTCAAAATATATAGAAATATATAATCTTTCCACCTGAACAAACAAGATTTATTATTTTTAAATTTTAGTGAATTGTATCATCTACACTAATTTTAAATTTGTTTCATGTTTTTTTTTTTTTCATATGTCAAATGCGTTGAACGGGGAGCGAACATGGGCCAGCTGTTTGGAAGGCAGCTATGCTAACCACTAGGCCACCAACGTTTGTTATATATAGAATGTATTTTTTTTCTATAAATTCAACTCATTTTGTTTCATGGGACATAATAGTATTTTAGTCTATATGCAGAGAGAGAAGCAGAATTTAAAGTTGTTTTAGAATGTTTTTTTTTTTTTTTTGGGGGGGGGGATTGCATTTTATGTGAGAAAATGTTTGGGTTATAAAACCATTTCTCCAGTTATTAAAAAGATTAAAAGCTTTCTCAAAAATTATTCTGTATTTGAAAAACATCAGATTTTATATATTAATTCCTGAGTAATAAAACTTAAATACCAACAATGCTAAAAGATAGTTGGTATCGTTCTATTTTTTTATAGTTGATTGACACTTACATAACTCAGTGGGAAGTCCAGTTAATTCCATTCAAATTATACTTAGTTAAACTACGAACATTTTTTGTTACATTTGTTAAATGATATTTGGGGGTTGTTAAAACTAGGGCTCTGCCTTAATCCTCTGAATATTTAAATAGAGAGTTCAGATTATTTATTAATTCATTCTCTAATTTAGAACGTCAATTAACTAATCTTAAATAGTAACAAAGCTAAAGGATAGATTGGTATCATTCTATTTTTTCATAGCTTATTGACGATACCATATATATTTGCAGATACATATATATAGATTTTATTTTAGATGGTCATATATCAAGCTTAAAAAGTGCCCATAATGTTGTTTTTTCCAAATTTAAAATAAACACACTTAAAAAAAATTGATAATAAACAATTTAAAAATAAATAAAATTCATTTAAAACATTAAAATTTTTATTTCTTATAGAAACCTTATTAAGATATTTCCTCTTTTACAATCACATGTGTTGCACTGTGACTTCTCCTTATACAGAATCAGGAATCTCTGAGCCACTATGCCCAGAGAAACCTGTTAGTCACTTTGCCTTCCTTTTTCATTCCCCACCCTAAGTTCTTCCCATACTCTTTTCTATCGTTCTCCATCCCATTTCCACAACATAATCTTTGTCAACTCCATGGCCTTTATTTCTAAATCACCCTTATCTAACCAATAACCTACTTTCTGTATAATCACTTTGTTTATATTTATTTTTCCACAACTTCATTATTTGTATCCTTGTGCCCTTTTGCTTTTAGTCATTTATATTCAATTAACAGATGTTTAATATTTTCTATGCCTTCCTTACACAACTTGCAGACTAAATCACCCATATTTTTCCATTTATGTGTATATTCCCTGGTTGCTAAAGATCCGGTTTGAGCCTTTACTGTAAACTACTTTTCTTGCTATTATCATAAATTAATTTGCACCTAATATTCCATTTACTTCTATATATATATATTTAAACTCTTTTTTACTCTCCATACTAGTTCTACATCTCTCCAATTCCCTATTCTTTATCAATGCATCTATTCTTTTATCCCATTCCTTACCACTATAATACTCAACAATTCTCCTAACACAATCATCTCATCTTTTGTATAAGTATACTGATATAAATTCTTTATCCAAATATTTTGCATACCATACTACCTTTCTCACCCATCTTGTTGCTTGTCCTTTTACTCATAATCCAATTAAATACTATTTTGGCTATTCTCTTATTATCCATAAACTGCAATCTACCAAACATTTTTATTTTGCTTTTTGCATTTCTCATATAAAAACTTGACCATCCCATTTTTCCTTAATTACCTTCTTTGCTGTCCACACATCTGCATCTAATGCGTGTCTTCCTATTTCTCTTTGTAATGTGATGTAATGCGATGCACTTTGACTTCTTATATGGAATCAGGAATCTCTCAGCTACTATGCCCAAAGAAACATGTTAGCTACTTTACCTTCCTTTCTTTCCATTTCCTGCCCTAAGTTTTTCCATATTTTTATCTATCCTGCTCCACTCCATTTCCACAATATAATATTTTGACAAAAATTTCTATAGCACATTTAAAGTTTAAAACATTTACAACATCAAAAATAAAATACATATATACATAAAGATTAATAAATAAATATAAGCTTATTATTATCTAATTTTTTAGTTTTCAAACCAAATCTATCAAAAAAATATTTTAATTATACTTTTAAAATTTCCAATAACCTAATGACCTTTAACCATGTTTTTACATTTGTTTATATTTTTTCTAAATATATAAAGTTTCATAACACTTACTTTCTTTATAATTTTTAATCTATTTTTTACTTGAATATTTTCATGCATTTCATTCTCTGACCAGTATCTAAAAATGAATATGAGTCTGATTTTGTATTTCTTTTAATTACCCTACCATGTTCCTAACCTCCTTTAATAAGTCTTTTCTAACAGATATATATATATATATATATATATATATATATATATGTATAGAAAAGACTTATTAAATATATATATATATATATATCTTAATACAATGGTCATAATTAATTATATAAGTTATCCCTACCTTGGTTTTAATATTATTAATCCTTTTAGCATTGCATATGCATTTTCCTAAAGATTTATTATTTTTCCAATCTACTTTAATATCATTAAGCCACTAAATATCACATGATCACCACTTCTTATGCTTGCTCATAACTGTTATTAAAACAGGAAAAACTCTTCATACAGTAGTGCCACTCAGTACAAGCCAGAGTAATCAATGGATGCCAGAAGGCTTGTGCATAAAATCTCTATCTAGTGCCTACTCATCCAATATCCCCAGACTAGTTTCTGGCTTGTGGCCTTCATCAGTGATGTGTCTTGAATCTGAGAGCACTGCACCTAGATTGATTTAGGTGCAGGGCTCTCAGATCCAAGGCTCCTCACTAATGAAGGCTACAAGCCAGAAACTAGTCTCTGGATATTCGATGAGTAGGCACTAGATAGGGATTTTATGCACAAGCCTTCTGGTATCCATTGATTACTCTGGCTTGCACTGAGTAGCACTACTTTTAGGAGAATTTTGCCATTTTAATACTTTAATATCATTAGATAACTCTCTTTGATCAATTTGTTGTATACATCAACTGAATGTGATATCAAAACATTTCTTATCTTTATACATACATTTATATTATTGATTATATTATTTGTGTCTTTATTATTTAATAATTTTCTGATATCTTTTCTTTTATAACATATCACTACATAATTATTTTCAACTTTCAATTTTTGTCTAAATACTTTTTCTGCATTCAGTGTTAGTCTATTATTTTTTAAACTTAAACTCTTCAAAACTGCTTTATCTGAAAACATGGTTGATATGAATTTGGTCAAATATTCCTTTTTTTTACCTTTAATATAAATTATATTTAAATTTATAGCATTAAATAATTGTAATAAATTTAATACCTTGTAATGGACATTCCTGTAAGACAATATAGAACAATCTTCAAGGTTTTAATGCTTAAATGAGTTTAAATATAATTTATTTTTTATTATTGATTTTAACTTCCTTGAGATCATTAAAAATGAGTACTTAATGCTTCTACTTTGGGAAAACAAGTAAGACTAAATTGATAGAATTAGTGTTTATATTTACCAAAGAATTAATCTTATTGTTACAAAGTGTTATTATCTGCATTAGTTAATGTATAACATCTTTAATGGTTAACTAAAGGAGTTTCACTTTTATTAGAGAAAAAATCCTGTTTTAATTGTTAACATTTTGCAATCTTACTTTACACTGTCTTATAGTAATCTCTATATATAAAATCCATATTTTCTCTGTTGTCTGAATGGTAAATGTTTTTCCATGAATGTTTATCCATAAGGCTGTCACATGTCCTATTCACAACCAATTAAAAAAAATATTATGTTTAAGCAAAGGAAATATTCTGCCATTAATAAAAAAAAATGCTTAGAAAAAAATCAATACATGTGCTTTTAACTTCAGAGGTATAATATTTAAATCACGAAGAAAATGTGATTGCAGTATATAAATTCATTGTTTGAAATGTGATATTTAGTGATGGGGAAATATGGAAACAGAGAACAGTTAAAATAATAACTGAATTGAATTTTATATTGATTGAATTTTGGTATTAAGAGAAAATACAAGTAAATAATATAATAAACATGCACATTAGTATGGCAAACTTGTGAAATGGCAGGCAATAAAATAATCAGGCAGGTAATAATAAATAAGGCTACAGAGTGAAAGGGTAAATGGTCATATCAATCCACTGCATAAGAAATTAAGTAGAAATATATAAAAAAGGAAATATTGTAATTAAATATTCTGATTAATTAGATGCTTGCTAGATTAAGAGCAAGAATGCAGGCTCCATAAAAAGAGTTAGAAAACATTTCTAGCAAAAATACAAGAACGAGTACAAATCTCAAATAAAAATGAGATTATAAAAATGATGAGTTAAATGTTTGAAAAACAAAATAAAAAATTTGAAAGGCTTGAAAATGTAATAAAACAGACAGCCAAAGAGATGACCATAAAATTTGAAAACCAAAGTAAAATAGTAGAAATCATAGAAAATCAAATGAAAGAGATAATCGTAACATATGATAGAATATTTGATAATCATAAAAAGGAAATAGTAGAACCATAAAATCATTAGGTATTAAAATAAGTTTCTTTAGAAATAATGACTATTGTTGAAAGCTTTGAAAAGAAAGAAATACAATGTTATGATGATGTAGTAGAAATAAAGTATATAAAAGAGTAACAAAGCTTAGATATGAAGCTTCCAAATGCTGAGCAGTTACAATAAGGTGAAAAAGTAGAGGTTAAAAATAGTCAACAAACTATAAAGGAAATATAGTTGGGAAATAAAATTATTTCCAGAGGAAAAAAAATTCTGAGAGTGAATTTTATGATAATATAGAAGGAATGGAAAAATTAAAAATCAAAGTGATTGTCTATAAACATGTAGCACAAGTTCATAAGACCATATGTTGGAAAGTAAGGAAAAGAATAAAAACAAATGTTAAAAAAGTTACAGCTGTAATAGCAAAGAAAAAGGGGAACAGACCCTCTAGAAAATGAATTAAACACTCCAGTGGCAAATTTATACCAACCATGTGACAGATGGTAGTATAGATAGAGAAAATTTCTTTTTATTCAATTACATGGATGGAAAACAATTCCAGTTTAATCCTGCTATAAATTTGAATGACTTTATCTCAGCAAAGACCCTGGATCTGATTAATGAATTAATGAGTTTATGTATGAGTAAGAAAATAAAATATAATTTTACTGAAACATAATTTAAAAAAAAAACACAATGTATGTTCAACCTTAATTATAATCATTAACAAACATAAGACAAATAATAATTTTGAGATATAAAGAAGAATTTCCAATAAAAGAAAAATGTTTGCTGCTAAGATAATTCTAAAACTTTAATTACATATTAGGCGTATAATCTTTGCTGTTATATCTTATAACTTTGGCTATTATGGAGGCGAAGTTGTTGACTTACATGACTTTATATTCACCAAAAAAATTAATATTTACAGAATATGATCTCTTTATTTATTGTTTTATTATTATTCTGTATGAAGAGATAATGAGGGTTTGAAAAAATGCCCATTCTATTGATTTCTCTTCCAGACAGGTATCCTATTCTGGTCATATGATTCATACAATTTTGTAGGTCATGACCAAAGTGAGACATCGATTAAGGAAAGCAGGAGATTTGAGAATAAATAAGCAGAAGACCTCTAGCCAAAGTTTTCAGTTAGATGATAAAGTTATGATTCAGATTAATCCTGTAAATCATCCTGAAAAATGTCTAAAAAATTTCAAGGAATTTATGATAGACCATTCACTATTATTCACCAATATAACAATAATGCTTTTGTACTGGCTACTGAAGGAATATAAAAGGGAACACACAATGACCACTCTTTGAAACTTATCAAAGGTAACTTAAATTGTGATGATGAGTAGGTGATAGTTAAAGGTATAAAATGTGTGGTTTATAGTATGTATGTCAATTGTGGTTTTAAAATATTTGTATGATTAAGCCCTTTTCTTTGGAGGAGTCAGTGTATGCTTGTGCTAAAAAAACTCCATGTAAGTTGATGATGAATCATCAGATAAAAAGTATCCCAGGTTCACTACAGAGTAGCTGATAGAAAGGAATTAGATCAAATGTCCAGTAGAGGTTTTTTTTACATTTGCAGAAAGCTATCCAAATCAAGAGTCCCTGTTTAGCAACCATGTATTGTACAATTTTGTTCACAATGTAGTTGCCATATCTTTAAAAAATTTAAATTCGGTTTAGTTAACATTTAGTCAGTTTACTTTAGTATTGGAAGTGATTTTGAGTTTAGTACCTCTACTACTTTGATCTCCATCTCATTATCAAGGTTAATTTACATTTAGTCATTTTACTTTTATATAGAAAGCGAGTTTAAACTTGGTACCTCTCTTATTTATATGACTAGATTAAAAATCAAGATTAACATTTACTCACTTTACTTTAGAATTGAAGTAATATTTACTGAGGCTATAACCTCGATAATATGCGTATAAAATACGATAGGATTGAAGGTGATTTCAAATTTGCTATTTTACTTGTTTAATCTCAGCTCATTATCAAGGTTATATGTACAAATTTAATAATGTTAATGTTTAATGTAGAAATAAAATCCAATGTCAAAGATCTGAATTGACTTATTTTATTTCTAACCTTTATTGGTTGCAAAGCAAGATACATAATTGACCACAAGAGTGGCGAAATGTTGGACATCTTTGGGCTAATAATTTTAATAAATGGATATTAAAGAAGAATAGTCAAATAAGTTTAAAAAAAATAGATTTTGTTGACAAATTTAAATTTGTTTGCTTTGTCTCTAAAATTACAGTTCAAAGATCAGTTATTCAAAGTTTAAATAATTTAAATCTGATTGTTTTTCTTTTTAAAAAAAGATTTAAATTTTATTTTGTTAGAATATGAATTTATAAAAGGATTTGTATTATAACAAATACCTTTTTTGCTATAAATAATAAAACTAACATTAAAAAAAAAATATGATTAGAAAAGTAATAGAATATGAGTTATTTATTTTAATCAATGATAGTTTAAATAAAATGTGATTTAAAATTTTATTAAAAGCTTGCATTCTTGCCAGTGTTTTCAGTCTAACTTTTGTTTTACAATCATCATTAGCTGCTAGTATTTTTTTATTTGCAGCCAAGTTATGAACAAAAATAAATATTAAGTCAAATAATTTTTTACTTTTGGGAAATATATATATTCTAGCACATGTGCATGTGTGGTGCAACTGTTCCCAAAAGCTATAAAGTGTTATCTATATAATAACACCTAATAGCTTTTGGGGGTAGTTGTGCCACACATGCACACATTCTAGAATAAAAATAAACATTATAAAATGATTATTATGGCTCAAGGTTATTAATTTCACTTATGCTGGATCAAAATATCCTGGATTAATTATTTCTTTTAGCTTGATATGTAATCAAACTTGAATTGCCATTTCTGAGTTGTGTTTAATCTGCATTTTAAAAAAATTATACTTACAAATAATTCTTAACTGAACTCTCTTACAGAATATTTATTTCTGGAGAAGTGAAGAAATATGATTTAAGGAAATATGATCTGAATAAATTAAAAGTTGAAGTAGCTAAGGGGTTAAAAAGTATTCGTAAGAATGGATTTTTAACATCTTAAATACTGAAATACAGTCCATAATGTAAAACAAATAAATGAAGAAAAATGTTAAGCTTAATAAAAAAGAGAATTTTAAACCAGTCTTTGATAAAACTTTGTCTTTAAAATGTGTGATCACCTGAAGAATGGTAATATTTATAACTTCACATTTTCATATTTTATATATGTCTTATTGTTTAATAATATATTTTTGATAGTTATTAATATGACCTCCTGTTTCTCTTCTCATAAGTTCTTATCATTTAAATAATAAATTAAAATTTACAATAGCTAGGGAGGTAAGAGTTCATATTCTATTGAATTAGTCATGGTATTATTAAATAATACTGAAGGTGTAGAATATCATTCTATGAATTTCCCAGTTTTGAGATAACGCTCAGATTTTAAACCTAATATAAATTCATAATGCATAGAGGATCTAATTTTCAATCAGTTACTTAGGAGTGACATAGTTTATAATATTTTTATAGCTATATCTGACCATTAGTATAATTTATGATTAAATTAAATTATATTTTTACTATTATCTTGCTTCAAAAGTTTTGGAGATACTGTATGAAATCTCAGAGTTATTTTTATTATTAAGCATTAACTTTTTATATTCATAGGATTATTATGATTTGTGCTTAATTTTAGATGATCACTTTTGCCAAATAGCAGGATCATTTCAATACAATATTTATTGATTTGATATATATATATATTGTAACAGATAAAAAAATATATCAATAACAGAGATTATTAAAATATGCTTATAATCTGCACCATTTGAACAGTAAGAAAACTTTGTAACAGCATACAAAATAATGTAATGATGAAGAAGGCTGCTATTTTGTAACCAATTATAAATATATAGATGAGTGATAAAATGATAGTTGCTATAATTCAATAACTAAACACTAAACAGGATATATGATATGCTCCAGCAGTTCATCATTTGTAACTGAATAAATTAAATAAGAAATGAATTCACTGGGTTAGCTAAAATACAATTTATAATTAAATAAGGATGATGCTAACATATAAATAAGAATATATGCATATCATGCTCTATTTGGGTGTCTATTTCTAATTAATTAAATATAACATTATAGCCCGATTGCAACTATCCTATACATTAATTTTGTTACGCTAATAATGAAATAAATAAATTATCTCATTTTTCCATATAAAATAACCAAATGAAAATTAAAACTGTCATCATTAAAGATTTAAAATATTTAGATCTTGGGGAAACATACTGGCCATTGTCATCAAATAAAATAATGTTAAATATAGCAACTGAATAAAATTACCCACTGTGAGATCCCTGGAGTGCATTATGCTTAACTCCAATAATAGGTTCTTTTAACCAAGAATCCTTCTCATTCCTCTTTCCGTGTATATACGACCATTCACGGTCACACGCACACACTGGTGCTATTTATAACAACGTATAAAATTATCATATAAACTTAATATCATTAAGTTGGAAAGGAATTAAATCACTCTTTATTCAGTTTAGCTAAGTACATGTGTTTTCCCATGAGCGCCACTAGATTGTTTTAAATCTAGATACATATCTGTTTAGAGTGTACTGAGTTCAAACTCATTCGGTACATTTTTATTACACATGACTTGGATGACTAATGAAAAAAAATGACACTCTTATATTTTACTCATGTCAATAAAATCATAAGATCCCCATATCACAAAAATTTATATAGATCAAAGACTCTTATAGATATTACTAGCTCATTTTAAGTATATTGATGAACACATGCAAAAAAATGCTCTTATTAATGACTTCCACACAAGCATCATGAAGACCATTACTAATATGGATGGCCATTTAATTAGATTATTTATCACAATATAAAGGTAATAATGATGATGATAATAATGATGATAATAATATCATAATAATAATGATAATAATAGTGATGATGATACCAGCCATAGCTTTATACTGAACTCACAACAATAAATTTATCTTTATACACTCATAAGCACTTTTTAAAATCATCCCTTGTCAAAATGGGATTTAAATATTACATTCACTAGCATTTAGAAGTTTATGGTTGTTTACTAAAATACTTTTATAGTTAAAACTAGGATTTAATAATACTAGTGATGATGACTGATTATCACGCATTCCCCCATGTGATATTCAACTTTTTATGAACCCCTATTTACTAAATATATTAATTATGTTAAACATTAGATTTAATGATTATAATTTATCTAATGAGTACAGTACCATTTGAAAGTGTTTCAATCAATAATACGATATTCATCTTTGATGAAGATGATCAAAACTCATGAGCACAACATAATTTTAGCTTTCTATTATTGACCTATAATTATTAAAATTTGGTTAGATATCAAGCACAATCCTTAAATACTTAAATATAAATCAACATTCTAGCTTACTTAACATTTTGCAGCGCTTGCTTAATATTTGCTAGTGCTGATGATTCTTAATATCTGTGAGCGATGATGATGATGATCATTTAAAACAATAGAATTAAGACAAGAAAAGCACAACAACAGTTTTAATAAGAACTTGGAAACCAATTAAGATATATAATTATATTTTATTAATACTATTCTTCTTTCCTTCTTTAAAATCAAATTAATAATTAGATAAATGACTTATTATCACATTGATTAAATATAGAACTAATACAAAAGTTTATATACGCATAACCAAATAAAAATAATATACAAGTTTGTCATTTTGGATATTTTCAAATAAGCTGGCTTAAAATGACATTTTAAAAAAATATATTTCATTGAATGCTTACTTAAGACTTTCCTAACTTATTATATCATAAAATAAATTTCATATGTAACTTGTGTGTTTTATTTCACTTCCATTCATATGTAAGCCTGGCTCTTCAATTTACCATATTTAAACAAACTATGCCTAACCTATTCCTTTGACATGTTTGTATAAGCAATTACACATGCACATACACCCTGTGATATGTCAATATATATTTTTAAAATGTGTTCCCTTATATTAAAGATTAAGACACATATATAAAAAATTATTCTTGCAACCTTGAGCAAAAGAAAATAAAATACATTATATCAATTTAATATGCAACAAGATAAAAAAAACATTATAAATGCATATAGACATAAATCACATATATAAAAAATTATTCTTGCAACCTTGAGCAAAAGAAAATAAAATACATTATATCAATTTAATATGCAACAAGATAAAAAAAACATTATAAATGCATATATTTATAAGTTGCTCATTATCATAATAAATGAAAAACAATAAAAAAACATTTCAATATTACATGATGCAATAAAAAAATAATAAACATAATGAAAGTTTAAGTTTAAAGATTTAAACTGTGTTTGTGATATGTTATGTGATATTGAGAATAACTATTGATAAACAGGCCTTTAATGTTTCTGTATCAAAAGAAAAAAAATGCCTTGACCAATAAATTAATGTTTATGTTTAATAAGTAAGAATAAAAGATCTGTTAATGAAAATTCATAGTTACCTGATTATTTTCACTTCTTATAAATGTCTCAAGTTTGAATTTTCAGACTGCTTGTCTCACGTATAAGTTGATTTGATCCATTTAAAAAAAGAAAGTTCTTGCAGATACTTTTAAGATAAACATGAATTGACTTGCTTGTTTCCACAATTTTAAAATTATTTATTGTTGATGCTTTTGATAACGCTGAATTCGTTGACTGGCTTGCTTCTACCATTTCAAAAAGAGTTATTACAAATACTTTTAGATAAGTATGAACTGGTGGATTTGCTTGTCTCTATCATTTTTAAAAAAAATCATTGTAAACACTTTAGCTGACTGAGGAAAACTTTAACAAAAATTTGATTCATAGCTTCATCAAATTTGGCTATATATGGCTTTTATTTATCTTTCCTTTCTTCTTGGCTCTTGTCAAAGATGATAATGAGATAACATCTTTGTGGCTGGTTTTAAATTTGACCATTCTTTTGGTTACTATGGACTGGTATATGAGTCCATAGTAGATCAGTGATTTAACCTATTCTGTATTATTCCAGGAAGCAGAAACAATGTTTTTAGCAATGCAAATTCATTGTATTAGACACAGCAAGATATATTAATATCATTTTATAGAATTGCCAATAACTTCTTTGAAGAAACTCAATTTTTTTTCCTTTCTTTCTTCTTAATATTGCTGGGAATTACTTATATATATATGCACATCTTTGTCTATACTGACTTTAAAACAAGAGTCAATTTTTTCCTTCCTCAATTTTTTAAAGAGTGAAAAAAAAACCAATCGCTCACTCTTTTTTTTTGAAAAAAATATGTGAACTGTCCATTTCCTTTGGTTTTCACAAAATCAATCACTACATCTCTGTCTCATAATAATGAATAAAACTGATCACCACATCTCTTCTTTAATAACATTAAAAAAACTGGCAGCCCACATCTCTTCTCTAATAATATTGAAAAACTGACTGCTACATCTTTTCCTTTAATAATCTTGAAAAAAAACTGCTTCTAAATATTGTTTCATTCGTTTATATTGTGAATCCTTCATCAAAGAAAAGGACCACCTGGAAATCCCAGCTTGAGATAAAAGATCAAAGCTTCACAAGTTTGACTGTCTGTCGCAATTTTACAAGAAAATTAATAATCACGTTTTATTCCATCAAAGCACATCTTTTCCAAAATAATCTTAGATACAGCTAACACAAACAATAAAGCTGGCAATCTATAGTCACCAGAAATAGGTATAAAAATGATTTATGTTTAAACATTCATACTCACACATGTACATTTTCACATCCTAATCTACTAATCTTGATCGCTTTATTTTACACTTTCTTTTTTAATGTTTTATTTTACAGAAATAAAACTAAATAACTGAATATATTAATTATTTAATAAAAAAAATAATGATATTAAAATATCATTTCTTACAACATTATATTCATTCACTACTTATTAATTTATCAATTATAAATTATACATATAATATACGCACACATAAATCTCTATATAAAAGAAGAATTTTTTTTTCTAATTAAAGAATTTATATGTGAGAAATGAGAACATACATATATATATATAGTGTAAAATTTTTATTATCTTTATTTGACATTATTTTACATTTGATAAGGAAACAATATTTACTAATGAATAATAAAAGATATTATTTTCATTTAACTTTCCTTGGTCTTATGTTCAATAATATTTTATCAGATTTTTTTAAAAAAAATTAAATATTGAAAAGGGTTATTCTCTGAATATTACTTTTTTTTAATGATTATTCTATATATAATTTTAAATATACATTTGCTTTTATCTTATACTGCAAGTTTTAAAAATATAAAATATTGTTATACTCTATTTAACAAAAGTCATTGATCTATCTAAAAAATTGAGGATAAATCATCATCATCAGCCATTATCAATCCACTGCAGGATGAAGGTCTCTCCAAGTTCAATCCATCTCCGATTTTTAGCTTCTCTTCTCCACATCACCCCTGCACACTTTCTTATTTCATCCATCCATCTCACATGTGGTCTCTTTCTGAGTCTTTTACAATCTCTTGGAATACAGTTTAAGATTTCAATTGTCCATCTAGTATGATCTCTTCTAGCAATATGTCCAGCCCAACTCCACTTCAATCTTTTAATTTTTTCAATGAGGTCACTAACACCTGTTTGTTCTCTTACCCATACATTGTGTTTTTGATCTCTTCTTGTTACTCCCAACATGCATCTCTCCATACTTCTTTAAGTGGTCTGAAGACTCTAGATTGGTCTTCTATTAAGTGTCCAAGTCTCATATCTATAAGTAAGAACTGGTAAAACACATTTGTAAAAACCTTCCTTTTCAAACACATAGGCATATTTCCTTTTAGTATCAAGTTATTTCCACCAATAGTACTCCAGCCAAGTTTAATTCTATGATTAATTTCATCCATTATATTTCCATCTGTATTAAGAATTTGACCAAGGTATTTGTAACTGTTAACGTTTTCTAATTCATCATAATCAATCATTATTTTCATATTCTGAAAAAATCAATTAAACATTACTTTAGTCTTTTTAACATTTATCTTTAGTCCTACTTTCCTACTTTCATCTGATAGCTCCTGCAACATTTCCTGCAGCTCTAAAGCATTGTTTTCAAAAACAACCACATCATCTGCAAAATCTAAATGACTTAAATAATCTCCATTTACTTTCACTCCTTTAGCTTCCCATTTTAATCCACAAAATATTTCTTGCAGCACTGCTGTAAAACGTTATGGAGATATGGTGTCACCCTGTCTTACACCCTTCTCAATGTTGACCTTCCCAGATCATTATATAATCTAATTGTTGCTATTGCATTTTTATAAATATTCTTTAAAATATGATATTATCCTGGACCTTGATGATCCAATGCTTTAATCACTGAAAAAAAGTTTATAGAATCAAATGCCTTTTTATAATCTACAAATCCAAAACATAATGGCAACTCATATTCATTTGTCCTTTCTATAACTTCTCTCAATACCTGAATGTGATATACTGTACTAAAACCACTTTTAAATCCAGCTTGTTCTCTTGGTTGGTGGAAATTCAATGTTCTCTGTAGACAAGTTGTAATTATCTTGGTAAAAAAAATTGTATAAAACTGATAAAAGGCTGATAGGTCTGTAATTTCTAATATCTTCTTTATCACCTTTTTTAAATATTAATACTGCATTCTTCCAATCATCTGGTACATCTTTATTATTTAAACATTTGGTATATAACTTTGCTAAAGAAATTTATATTTCTTCACCTGTTTCTTTTAATACATCAATTATATATCCATAATTACCTGAAGCCTTTCCTTTCTTTATATATTTAATTGCATGTCTCACTTCTTCATTTAAAATTCTGGGCAATTTGGAAGATGTAATAGATATAGGAGGTACTTGTTCTTTATTACTATATAATTCTTGATAAAAGTCTTCTACCCATTTCATGATGTCATCTCTCTTTTTAGTAATAATTCCATCTTTTTTTCTTATTGCAGATATAAATTTCCTATCAATACCAAAATGTTGTTTTACATTCTTGAGACTTTTATTCTCTTCTACAGCTTTCCTTGCTAGTTCACAGTTATACTTTTTTATATATCATTTACACACCATTTTACAAAATTCGAGATATTCAATCTTTTTTAATGCAACATTTTTGTATATCAGCATATTCCTTCTTTTCTTCATAAGTTCTCTAGTCTCAATAGAAATTTTATTGGTCAATTGCTGCTTTTTTCTACCAGCTATGTTTGTTGCAGTTTTTAAAAGTGTATCAGTTATTTTCATATTAATTTCATTCAAATCTGAATCATGTTCAAAATCTACTAATACTTGAAACTGATTTGTAAGTTCTAATTTAACTTCATTAGAATGTTTCTGAAGATTAGGAATATCAACTGTAAATAGTGTTTTTCTTAATAATTTTTGTCTCTCTAGTTTTGCATTAACATGTATTTTACATCTTACTAATCGATGATCACTTCCTGTGTTAAATTTATTAAGAACATTACAAATAAATAAATGCAGTAATATCAAATGAATTATTCACAGATATATAAATTTAGCAATGGTTTGTTCTGCAAAGTTTATTCTTCAGATAAAACTACAGCATACAAAAATTAGTAGCTCTTATAATTTCATTACCATCCAGCATAAAAATAAAAGCATTCTATACATGTGCTACATTGCATAAAAATTAAATTGATTTAACACATTTCAAAGCAAAGCCTTATATGTTTATTTAAACATAAAAATAAAATTAGGAATGGAATCTGCTAATTTATTATGCTAAAATGGCCAAAATAAAATGTTTTGTATATACTTATACCATTAATAGAAAAAATGTGAAGGCCAGTCCATTGTTAAACCAAGTGATGTAACACATTGTTAATCTGTGATTATACTTATTTAAAATAATTATTTGCCTACCTCTACATTATTGGCAAATCCTAATGTATTAAAATGCTTCCTGTGATAAAGATTTATTATGAGTTTTCTGGCTTTAATATGTAACCATTAAGTCAAAAACAGTCTCAAAAACTTAAATAATAATTTTCAATACATTTAGAAAGATGTTTCCCTCATGTTTTCTAGCTGTTGGTTTGTAAATTTGATTAGGAGGATTTTAGAGGATTTTATACCTTCTATGAAGCATTTTATTCATGAGAAAATAAAAATCCACCTATTTATTGTTAATATATATATTATAATGTGATATTATTAAAGGATTTAATAGAAAAAATATTATGCAAATTTAAAAGTATTTCAAAGTAGGCAGTAAAATATGTGATTGCAAAATGCAAATTTGACATGATGTGGATAAAAACTACTTGATATTAAAATAAGTATGAAATAAATGAAGAATGAAACAATGTTTAATGATGTAAAACAAATGAAGTTATAGGGAAAGAAGTAAAAGCAAAGGAAAGAATTACTAAAGTTTATTAATAATTCTTATTGTTGATGGGATTATCGAAGTAAAAGAGTATTTAATTTTAATGTTATATGCATAATGTTGTTTTTTTTTTAAAATGATTTTATAAAAATGAATGAAAGTTGCAATTTGCCTTTAATTTTTTGTTAAGGATTATTAACATTATAACTGAATTAATTATTATTACATCAATGGATTCTGAAGCCAATGACTGCAAAAGAAAAATCAGGGAGGCGTATTTTGTTATCAGTGATAACAATTCCATCAATAGACGCGACACGTGTTTTTCTATCTCAAAAAAATGGACAAACTAATTTGCATTCACATTTGCATATTTTATTAGTTAGCAACATTATATAAATGATTTATAACTTATGTTGGCCATGAATATGAGGGAAAACCTCGAAAGCGCTCGGCCCATTTAATTGTTTTGGTTTTTGCAGCTTCTTCGTCAGCGGGTAAATCGCTTTTATATGCTATTACATTTAATTAGATGTGTGCGCAAAATTCAATAATTTAATTTCTACACAAAAGTAAAAACTCTCTGTATAGTAGCACCACTCAGCACAAGCCAGATTAAACAATAAATATAGGAAGATTTGGCATAAAATCCTTATCTAATGCCTACTCATTCAATATCTCCAGACTAGTTTCTAGCTTGTGGCTTTCATCAGTGAGAAGACTTGGATCTGAGAGCACTGCACTAGATAGGCACTAGATAGGGATTTTATGCACAAATCTTCCTGCATCCATTGATTACTCTGGCTTGCACTGAATGGCATTACTGTATGGAGAGTTTGCTTGAATATATACATTATGGGATCTTTTATTTGTGGATGATGTCTTCTTGTGCACAGAAAGAAGAGAAGATACGGAAGTTATGCTGAGGACATAAGCAAGGATGGGTAAAGAGATGGGGATTAAATTTAGTGAAGAAAAATCAAAAGTAATGACAATTAATACTGGGGAAAGAGAAAACAAAGAATTTTTATTGGGAGATATAAAATTAAGTGTGGTGAATAGGTATAACTATTTGGAAATCATATTAAGTAATCAGAGAAATTGATTGGATGAATGGGAAAAAAAATTGATAAATGAAGCAAAGAAAAGAAAGGGACTGATACAGAAATTAATAATGTTTTCATATAATAAATATGATATAGTTAGAATTGTATAGAAGAGAGTGGCAGTAGCAGGGTTAACATATGGTAATGATGCATTATGTGTAAATAATGGCATATCAGATTATTTAGAAAAAGTAGAAAGAGAAGTAGGAAGACATGCATTAGATGCAGAAGTGTGGACAGCAAAGAAGACAATTCAAGGAGAAATGGGATAGTCAAGTTTTTATATGAGAGATGCAAAAAGCAAAATGAAAATGTTTGGTAGATTGCAGTTTATGGATAATAAGAGAATAGCCACAATAATATTTAATTGAAATATGAGTAAAGGACAGGCAATGAGATGGTTGAGAAAGGTGGCACAGTATGCAGAAGATTTGGATAAAAAATTTATGTCAGTCTACTTATACAAAGATGGGATGATTGTGTTAGGAGAATTGTTGGATGTAATAGTTGCAAGGAATGGGATAGAAGAATATATGCATTAATAAAGAGTAGGTAGTTGGAGAGAGGGAGAACTAGTATGGAGAATAAAGAGTTTAAATATATATATAGAAGTAAATAGAATATTGGTATGAGTTAATTTATTATAATAGCAAGAAAAGTAGTTTACTGTTTAAGGCTCGAACAGGGTGGTTTAGCAACAAGGGAATATACACATAAATGGAAAAATGTCAATGATCTAGTCTGAAAGTTGTGTAAGGAAGGCATAGAAAATATTAGGCATCCGTTAATTGAATATAAATGCTTGCATGTAGAAAGGGCACAAATAATGAAGATGTGGGAGAATAAATATAAACACAGTGATTATAAAGAAGATGGGTTCTTGGGTTTTTATGCTGGGTTTGGAAAAAGATAAGGGGGGGGGGTAGATATAACGGCCATGGAGTTGACACATATCATGTTGTGGAAATGAGATGGAGCAGGATAGATAAGAATATGGGAAAAACTAAGGATGGGGAATGAAAAAGTAAAGTGGCTAACAGGTTTCTCTTAGCATGGCAAGCTGAGAGATTCCTGATTTCGAATAAATTATTTGATTGCATCATCTCCATCATTAGCTATTTTGGTTTGTTTACCTTATTTTTAAAGAGGAGGAAATGAGCGTTTAAAGAATTCATCTTAAATTTTCCAATTTTCATTAGAACTCTACATTAAAAATCTAATTGTTGATCTTTTATAACTTTGTTTTATTGTTATTTTTAAAAGTTATTTATATTTTTAGTTTTTACGATTTTCACATCAGTGATTTTTTGTTAATACTGTAAATGTCATCGATAGTTTGACTAGGTCACGTGTTATTCGACCAGTTTAAAATCAAGTTGTATCATTTTAAAAATTTGCGTTAAAATAAAAAATTAGAATGTATGTGATTAAATGCAAACAATGATATAAAAATTATACTTATTTCACTAATTAAATGAATAAATTTATACAGAATTTAATTATAGAATTATTAATTTTATATGTTTACATAATTCGCTGAGAATTTTTTGAGTTTTTTTTTTCTACTATTTCTTAATTTCCTATTCTATCTTAAATAATTATTTAAATTAGTATTATCTCACAGATTCGAATTCAGTAATCTCTCAACAATAAAAAGATTCTAATTATCACGAACTTCGTCAGTTGTCATGACTATAAAATAAAACCGCTGGGTTTCTTCGAAAAGGATTTGCTCTCTGTTCAGTTTGCAAATGGCATGTTGCAAGAGTTATATATGATAATAGTAATGACGTTCAAACATATTTAAGCCAGCATTTGATGTCACATAGTTGGTTACTAAAATACGAATATGAGGTGCAAGAGCAAAAAATGCAATCACTTATATAATAATTTACTCCTCTCTTTTCTTCCAACGCGTAAGCTTGTGGTTAAGACCTGTAGAGGTCCCTACCTTCGCATTTTCACGCGCGCATATTCCTGAGGTTTACAGCCTTAGTAAATATTACTCACGCAGTAAAGGTAACTACAGAACATAAAACCGTGCATGGTAACAAGAGCTCATTATGCCTTCATTCTGAACTTATATTTTTATATCAATTACACACCAATGTCGTAAAAGTTTTAGAATTATTATTAATATTTTTAAGTTTAACAAAATCTTGAAATCTAATAATTCATTTATTTAAAGCAATATATTTAATTTAATACAAGTATAATTTTAAATGTGAATTATAAAGGATTTGAATATAGATTTTCAAGCTCCCTTCAGTTATTCAACTCTATCTCATACAACTCATGGACATGATCACACATATGAAAAAGATAAATGATCAATATACTTATTTCATGCTAAATCAGCATTCATCAATTGGTCCAGATCATCACTTCTCACACATATATGTAATCAGGGTGTGGTTTATATTGATAGCAAATCTTCAAACTTTAATGGACAGGCATATAGGTATTCTACGCTGAACCAGCCCTCATTAGCTAATCCAGATCATCATCTCCTACACAAGCAAGTTCCATTAAGGCTTGAAGATTTGCTAACTTAATACAAACTAAGCACTGATTATATACGTGTGGAAGATGATGAGCTGGACCAACTGATGAGTGTTGGTTCAGCACAAAAAATGTATATGGTCATTTATCTTTTTAACATGTGTGTGGTCATGTATATGTGTTGTGTGAGATAGAGTGATTAGCTGAAGGGTGCTTGAAAGTCTGTGTTCAAACCCATATAATTTACATTTGAAGTATTATAGAACATTATTGGTGATGAAGATGAGATTTTAGATACTAGATTTCAAATAATCATAAATATTAATGTAGTGTTCAGATGATAGTCATGGCATTTATTGCATAAAACAAAAAAAAACTGTCTGCTTAAATATATAGCAAATGTACTTAAGGATATATAATGAGTGTGCCCATAGCTCTTAACAAGCTTTTCAGAATATTCTTAATAAAATTAGGTCATATGATATATGACTTGATTTCCTTGCAATGTACTTAAGGTGCAATAAAAATAATGAATATGTTTTAATTCAAAGTTTTGAAAAACTTGGAACACCTTAAAATGATTCAATTTGATCTTTTAAAGAGTTTGATTCACATTCTTGGGGAAGCTGGCCAACATATTTGGACAGATTTCAATTTTTATGAATTCTAATTAAACAAAATCAATTGTTTACATTGGTGAGCTTGTGTAAACCTGCTATTTAATAAGTCTTACAGTCACAAACAGTATCAATTCATTCCCCCGGTCTAAATTTTGATCTAAAATCTCTGAATTATAATGCAAATGTATAAATTCAATCTGAGTAATTAAAAAAAGCAAAAAAGCAATTAATTATGCAAATGGGTTCTGGAGAATGCTTTTGATCAGCCATTTTAAAACCTGTTAAAGTATTTTATATGTGGAATGAAGGACCGTAAATTTAAAGTTTTTTTAGATCCGAATACAACATTCAATGCTGCAATCTCCCAGACATTTGTTATGCTAAATGTTGAAGCTGAAATAAAAATGACTCACTGAACACAAAATTAAATGATAAATATCAGTTTAGTTATAATTAAAAGTTTTGATCAGATTGAGAATTCATTTCTACAGACCAATGGATATGTGAATAGAAAAGATATAATCAGTAGCAGAGCAAGACAATATGTGATGATACTCAATAAATCTCACTGCTCACATTATGGAAAGGAATTTGGTCATAAATAGCATTCTATTTGCAATTACTGACAGAGCTGATCAGCAGTATGCATATTGTTCACTATAAGGCTAAAGCAGAGACACAAGTTGGCACTAACACTGAAAGCTGCTAGATCATAAAACAGACACAAGGCAAGTTGTCACAGAATTCTGGAAGTATCATCATACCTACCATTAAGCAAGTTGCTATAGTGTAGCTAGAAGGGTTAAATAAATCTAGAAGGGCACCACGAGTCTCTCCTTTCAATAGTTGCACAATTAAATGCTATAATAAACAAATGTATTATGTGTATAGTATAGCAAATATTATTGCATATAATCGTAAATATATTGTATATAAGTTGAATAAAATATTTAATTGTAATTATATGAGTCTGTTTACTACATTCATATACAAACACAACACACTGTAGAGAAACAATCATCAAAAAAAAATTGTTTCCAATGTAACAAAGTTTGCACAATCACCAAGGGTTTATAAATAAATATTTGTCATGTTCTCCAACATATTGGCCAAATCATGTGTCAAGAAATAAATTAGATGAATAACAAAAACAAAACCGAGTTGGCCTAACAAAGAATTAAATATAAAAACTCTTTAAAGTGCAAATCTAAGGGTTATCATTTAAAAAGATAATTAATATCACTTCTATTACAATGGATATTGATATTAGCTCTAATCTTTATTACTTTAAAAAACTGACAGGGGAAAAATTAGTGGAAATTAGAAAATGGTTTATCATATGACTTCAAGATACATATACAATTATCAGAGTAAATTTATCATGGTCCAGGGAGCCAGAAATGAAATTTTTGAACTTTAAACTCATACCATTGTCTTGTAAGGAGCATAGCAACTTAATTGGCCATCATTGGTTCAAATTCTTAGCTATAATCAAATATCTACTGACATAACAGATTTTAATATATATATAGTAAAGTATTTGAGCCAAGTTTGAATTGTTACTAATGAATACCCATCCATTTATATATAAATTAACAAATGAAGCTAATCAACTGTCAGACATTATTCTTTGCTTTTCCAAAGAGTGAAAAAGCTCCATACTTATTAGATCATTGAATCAGTACTTATTCCGAATAGGTTACATGGTAATGGAAGATATGTATTTTCTGATATTATCATTCCACATCAAATAAAGCAATGTTACTTGATAATTACCCCCTTTATCAATGCTCTTTACAAGGAGATAAAATGTTCTCAAAAACAGATCTCAGGCATCCCTAATTTTAATTATCAGTTGATGAGGAAGCCACCAGAGCAATAGACAATATTATATATAAGAAGTTTTACAAAATTAATATATTGACGTGAAATATTGGTGTTTCCAATTATAATTCAGTGATTGGTTAATCAGCTTGCAACTCAAAATCCTGGGGGTCATCTCTTATTTTAATGACTTCTTATTAGTGACCTAAAGTTTTAAAAAAACTTTTGGAGGTCATCAGAATGTTTTTTAGTAAATTAACTTTTTTTTTAAAGTCAGAATCAGAATAAGTTCTGATAAATGTATCCTTAAAACAAAGAAAATAGAGCTTTAAAGGAACTCCATGGAGATATTTGCCACAAAAATTAACATAAAGACAATAATAAGAGTAAACATCCTTGCAAAACAAAACTCCAGACATTTCTGGAAACTTCTTTCAGTATAAAATTGAAATAGCCAAAGTATTATATCAGTTAGCTGCTAGATAAAAATGTTGTTTGAAAATAGGACAATAAACAAAATCAGGCTGTTGACAAAATAAAAAAAGTTACTTGTAATTCAAATGATCTAATCCATTGTGATCCAATGATATAGTAAGTGCTTGTGTGTGTTGTTTCATTTGTAGATAGGTTTTAGGTGAATTTTAGCACAATATAACAAAAATGGAAATATACTTTACGATTATATTTATATCTCACACTTTAATTAGGGCTAAAAAAATTATTCTCAATAGACAAAGAAACTCTGGCAGTAGTGCAAGACTTTAAAGATTCCATCAATATATTTATGTGATATCATTTATATTACAAATTAATAAATAACTGTCACTGTGTATATTTAATTCTGAAAACAATCTTTCACAGCATATCTCATTCTGTGTGCTAAAATGGTTCCATTTTTTGAATGCATATAATTTTACAATTCAACCAGTGAAGGTGAAACAGTGCTTCATATTGATGTATTCAGTCATTTGACTGATAACACTGTGATCAACATAAGTAATCAAATTAATGCCACTGAATGGCAAATTGGCCAAGTATGTCTGCCTCTAAGCAAATGGAATGCATAAAATGGCTAGTTAATAAAATTCAGCCATCATATTGCAGATTATAACATCAATAGAGTATACCAGGATACTATAGTACATTGCTATATGTGCTTTTAATATTTCACTTCTGTTTAGATCCCCAACAGTAGAAGTTCCGATGAAAATTTGCTAATAAATATTCATTGGATGTGCAATATGAGGCATCAGTGATGAAAATCTATTTATATCACTAATGGTATAAACTTTCAATGAAAATTATCACAGTTGAAAAGCTATTTATTAATTAAAATTTTAATTGCAACCAGATGGCAGCAATGATCATACATAAAATGTTATAAAAAAAATGGCATGAATTGTTAACAAATGTATATTCTATCCAGGATTACAAATAAAATTTTTAATAGATTATATTATGGCCATTCTGGAATTATCAAAATGAATATAAATGGTATCCTCATACATATTTAAATATAGAATGACATGTCCATCAATGACAGTAGTGTCAAATGATTCAAAGCATACCACCTAAGACAATAGTTTATATTAGCCTTAATTGCTATGGTCTTGAATTTTATTTAGACCCTCCAAAACCATGAAAAGACAAATAATCCTTGACTGTTGTTGATGCCTTCCTCAAATGATTACAGAGAGCAAAAATATTCTCTTTTCAAATATCAGCAACTATCAGGGTATTATTTGCTTTATATAGTCTTCCAATAGCTATTGCTTTAGATGACTGAATAGTCTTTATGGCTAGAAAATATAGAATTTTCTGAGCAAATAGTGATTTAATAATCAGACTGAACATATAAATACAAAATGCAAAGAAAAATATACAGAAACAAGCAATATATGATTAGATTATATATTTATCTAGAATTCTGCTTTTTCCACATACAACATCATTAACTGTTCACAACAGATCATCAACTATAATTTGAATGAAACACACTCTGAGAACTAAGTTATCTTGGTTTAGAACTAGAGCATACCTTTAAAAAATAAAGTAACAAATGACAGCCTACTCAAGAAAAAGGCAGATTCCTTCTATAAAATTACAAAATATGGTCAATACCCCCAACTCATAAAAACATTAGAATATCAATAAAAATCAGCCATATTTTGTTTACTATTAATCAAAAGTAGATTGTAGTGAATCATTCCAGGCAGACATGGTCGATCAATAACCAGTACTGTCAGAGAGGAGCAGTCGAAGATCCAGCCCAGGGTAAAGATTCATTATCAAAATAAAAAAGAATCTTCAATCAATCCAGAAACCAAGAAGCATTGGAAGATACCAAACTCTATCAAAGCACCTATTAAATTATGATTTGCATAAATAATTTTTTTTCCGATGGAAAGGAATATAGTGAAGTCATTCAATTTTAAAACTAGTCACATCTTAAATATTCAGATAATAGCCAATAATAAAAAATTACTAATATCCTTAAATTTATAGTCCATGACTACAAAATGAAAAGCTAGATTTTTCCAAAATAATTTGCTTTCTGTTCTATTATACATATGGAATGATCGAGAGAAATGCACATCACAGTAGTATAAAATCCAAATGCATTTAAACTGATATTCAAAATCACACAGTTATAACTTGAGTAATGTACTCTTGAAAAAGGGGAAACCATTGTACAAAGTAGCGAAGACTTTTACTAGGCAAAAAACCTTGCACATTAAAAACTGTTCATCATGCCTTTACTTATGTTATGCGAGATTTGCAATTAATATTAATATTAATTTCTATATTTAATAAAAGCTTGAAACATAATAATTCAATTATTTGCATCAATACCCAATATATATAATTCTATAAATAATCACTCTTCTAACTTAATTTTAAATAGGAATGCAGAACATAATGCAACCTCTTTATCATGGGTGGTAATTGTATCATATTTCAATTGAATTTTTTATAATCATCATCAATGTATTGACTTAAGCTTACCTGAGAATCATTCAGAAGTACAGCACTAATCTTTTTATGTGTCAGAACATTTTATTAAACTAATACTAACGATAAGTTGTAGGTTCGAAACTTATCGGAATGTGACCAAAGTGATGTGCATAATCACCTATGTCTTATGGGGCCTTTTTGCTTTATATATTCAAAGAAGATTAAAGTATATGCTATAAATATGGAACATTTCCTTTTTTGAAAGTTTTCATAAGGATCCAAAAGTTTTAATTAGGGACCTGTTCAGCAATGGTTATGGATTTCTTATAATATATGCATTTGTTATTTTTACAGACCATATATATATAGATTCATAAATCCAATCCAGTTTAATCTGTGTCCACTTGCTATGCATCAGATGTACGTAAAAAAATCTTAAGCTTGAAATTTTCGAAGATTTTCTCCGCTTGGATTTGAACCAGCGTTCAGGCATTATAGGTGCAATAATTACTAAGCCTGCAGTCTTGGCTAAAAATAATAATGAGAAACAATACTTTATTTTTTTTCTAGCGTATATAAGTATTCTCGGTAATAATGTAAATTAATTTTTTATTAAAAAATTGTAATTTTTTCTTATTTATGCTAAATAAGTTTTACTTAATAAGTATTGTTATTTCTAATTCCTGGATTTTGGCGTTATTATTCTTCCTGACAGTTGAAAGCAGTGCTGATTGTCATGTAGACATTTGTGGATTTGTTTTACCATGTTCAGAAATCCAGCAATATCATGTGACCAAGAGTTTAACTTGATAGATTGCCGAGGATAATTAAAGACTTCGGTCAAAGATTAGAAATGAATCTTTTAAAAAAATTATAATGTGCTTACATATATATAGAATGTGTATGTCTTTCCATAAATAAAATAAGGCTATAAAAAATCGTTGCACTTTAAAACTCACATCTAACACTATCTGTTTTATATTATAGCATTGTGTTTAATCACTCTAGGTTTACTATCTAACAAAAATATAAATTCCATTGTAGCTTTTAGTAACACTGCAGTACAATCATTTAAGTTATTCATTGGGAAAGTATACCATGCATTGCACACACACCTCCCCGTAATCAAATTTAAATTTCTGATTAAGCAGAATTTACGAGTACATATTGTAAAAGTATGCATTGTTTAAACTGCTTTTGTTTTCGTTTCGAACTATCTCAAACAGCAATTAATCCCCTCTCCCTCTGTTTTAGGTTAAAAATTTAATCAACGTTAAAATAGACATATGAGTCTCTGAAACGTTTAAAACACATATACAGTGCACAGAATATAGATAAATTAATTTAAATTTATTTTGCTTATCTACTTCAATCCTGTCTAAGCTAGTTTTATTTTTAAAAAAACATTGCAGAATCTATTTTTAATGTTTATTTTTTATGAATGATGTTACTCTCAATAGTCTCAACATACATATTTGAAGTTAAAATCGGCGCCATCTTCAGTTTTTTTATATATACTTTTTTATGGGGCTATTATTTTATCTAATTTAATGTATGGAATTGAGACTTGATAAAATATAAAGACATTAGAAAAATTTCATTTGCTTCATTACTTTCATCTCATAAGATCAATTAAGATGTCCTTCAGCTTGCTGGATATCATATGACAGAGTTCATTATGGTAAAATCACATCTTCATTGGATATGGATATGTGACATAAAGGACTATGGCAGATTCTCTTTAAAAAAGGTATTTTACTGTAAACTTAAGCATTATTTTCATGGGAAGAGGCAGTATCTGTTTGGAAAGATATGGCTGGGGATAAAATCCAATTGAGAGCCACAATTGGATAACGTACTGAAGTTTTTCAAAAATAAAAATTAGTTGCAAAAAAACTTAAAATATAGCACCATAAAGTCTTAATAAAATGGAATAATGTACTAGTATGTTCAACATATGGGCATATTTATTGTTTCACAAATTGTTCTGTATATTCATCAATACTACTACTACTTGTATTATTATTAAATATTTATTGCGATAACACAAACATAGATGAAATTTTTGTGGGATTTACTCAAAACCCCACAAGCTATATGTAAACTAATACAATTATGTCAATAAATGAAAAAGGAATGATCCCAACTGTACTTTAGCTTGGTCTGTATATAAACATTCAATTTATTAATACGTTACAGTGCATAGTGTGAATTATATATATATATTAATGTAATTTCTGGACAACTGTAAAAACCATTTTGAAAACCGTATAAATCATATATAACAATAATATATACTCTGTGCTGTAACATGACAATAAATTGAGTGCTTATATATGATGTAAGCTAAAGTACAGGTGAGTTCATTCTATACTTTTCATTTATTGATGGTGTCATATTAGTTTACATACTTTACTGGTGGTTATCACTAACTTCTCCATAAATTTTATTACTTTCATTACTGAGTATGATGATACTGATGATGAAGTCATTCCATCTTTTTCTTTTGTAATGGCCATATTCATTTGCAAAAAGATGTTGCTGATGATGATTATGGTCTATTAAATTTAATACCAAAAAATGACAAAAATAATTGCTGACTTCTTAGAAATATGGTGTTAAAGTAATTTAAAGCAGTTCTAACAAGAGAATTTATTTTTCTAAGTTTCCAGTGGAGCATCTTTAAAAAACTCCTAACTTGAAACAATCTTTCCTTGATAAGTATATTATTTGTATTTTTGATGAAGTACTGCTAAAGAAATGGTAAAAATCAGAAAAAGACTTGTTAATGAAATTATCATAAATATTAATGGCATCATTTTAAACAAAGCTAATATAAAACTTTAGACTGCTTTAGCAGTTCTTTAAGAAAAAAGATTGCATTTAATGAGTACTCTATTTTTTAATTATGATGAAAATATTCTATTATTCTTGCTTTCATTTTCTTTGCATATATTCATGTAATCATATATATATATATTGCTTGTAACACTTCTTTCATATACACTTCAATGCAAACCAATTTTCTTAAAAACTTCTTTATTTTCCTTACAGTTTCGACTGTCCAACAGTCTTCATCAGAGCTTAATCTTCTTCTCTGCTTTAATTAAAATGAAAGAAATGTTATAAGCAATATATATATAATGAAAATACTAATGTTAATACTGAAAAATTATTAAAAACTAAAAGAATATCAATAAAATCTCCATAATCATTCTTCAAAATAAAAAACAATCCTGAATATTTAAATAGTGAAATTTAACCTTTTAACCATGCTATTAATTAAATAGAAAATTCGTAAGAAAAATAAAAACTTAAGACATTTTAATTTGGTGAAATCACAGATAACTAAAACTGGCTCTTAATTGATAGAAAATAGCAAGTCAACACTTTCCTACCTCCCTGACTCATTTATAGTCTCAAAATATTGAAGACTTTAAAAATAAAAAGTGTGATATAATGTACTCTAAATATAAGAGTCTGCAAGATCCTAAATTACCTACATCTCAGCCAATTTAGAACAACAGTGAGAATAAATATTGTAAATATAAAAAATAATGTAAAAAAAAAATCCCATCTTAAGATATTTCTTAAATTCAATGATTTGCAGTGAATCTCTTATAGCTGAATAGATTGTCAATAACTTGAACTAATATAAATACAAAAACTCAGTTCTTTCAAACTAGTTAACACATCCAAATATAGCACTAATATATAATACAAATAAGCATAAAGAATCATGAATAATCTTATAAGGAAAACCAAACTGAAAGATATATATTCATAATAAAAGAACCCAATTCAACTATTTTGGGAGTTTCCTCATGTTCTACGTCTAATAAAAAAATTTTGCAATTAAAAAACTGTTCAGTTGGTAAAATTTTAGAGTCAAAAAAATTATTTTCTCTGATATACCTTTCAACATACAAACCCTGGATGAATTGTGTTCAAAAAATAGATCATTTGCAATGAAGTTCCTATTTTCACTTAAAAAAGCTTATTTCTATCACCCAATACATTTTCATTGCTCCCATTTTGGTGTTACAAATGTCAAACATAACTATTTTAGGTGACATAAATTTATTTATCTTAGTATTATAAGATTGTAGTTATGGTTACCAAAAGTAGGATTGCATTGCTTTGATTTCTCAAGAAGTCACTCATCATGGCTTTTTGCACCAACATTTTACTGTAGACATGCAATATTATGTAACTAAAACTATTATCTTTTTATCAATGATTCACATGTGCAATTGTACAAATATGAGATTATATGATGTTAGAAAATATTTACAAATACAGCGTGAACCATCTTTCTTTTGTTGAATCATTTTCTTAACAATTTACAATTTTCCTAATATTGCAAAAGGTAAGTTTTTTCTTTGACTCTGAACCTTTATTGGTCAGCTCATAAATAAGTATAACCTCTCTAGACTTTAATCATTTAATCACAAGTAAAAAAAAAAAAGTTCTTAAAAATTCAATCAACTTAAATTGTTGTGAATTCACTCAAAATTGTAGTCATTTAATAAAAGCAGAAGGAAATACAAATAAGCAATCATTTAATATAAGGAGAATCAGTTTAAAATAAATAAATAAAAATGTTACCAACTTTTTCATCCTTGGTAATTTTTATAATAGATAGATAGATAGATAGATAGATAGATAGATAGATAGATAGATAGATAGATAGATAGATAGATAGATAGATAGGTAGGTAGGTAGGTAGGTAGGTAGGTAGGTAGGTAGGTAGGTAGGTAGGTAGGTAGGTAGGTAGGTAGGTAGGTAGGTAGGTAGGTAGGTAGGTAGGTAGGTAGGTAGGTAGGTAGGTAGGTAGGTAGGTAGGTAGGTAGGTAGGTAGGTAGGTAGGTAGGTAGGTAGGTAGGTAGGTAGGTAGGTAGGTGGGTGGGTGGGTAGGTAGGTAGGTAGGTAGGTAGGTAGGTAGGTAGCGATGAGCATCCACTTTTATTGTAAAACAGAGGTTATCTTGACAACAGATTGAGATTATTGATTGTTATGATATTGATATTATTTAAGTATGGACTGCTTTCATGTATTTTCATATATATATATATATATTAAAAAATGCAAAAACTAAAAAAAGTCCATAATACATTTTCAATGTTGTAAAAAAACTGAATATTTTTAAAACCTAATACTCATCAAATATGTAATATGACTAACTTACTTAACATGAAGCAGGTAATAATAAAACTACAAATTTTATATTTTAATATTGCCCCCAAAGTTTTTTCTTCATTCATATTTCTATTGCCTATTGTATTATCACTACATAACAAATCAGACAATGAACAATCTAGCACTTGTTCTATATGAGATACAAGTTTAAATCCTTATAGATACTAGATCTAGTCATATAAGTAAAAGGCATTAATCATGATTATATACATCAACTTTTTCTAAATAAATTTTATCTAACTAGGGCTTCAATTATTATGACAATCATATTCTGTTGATAAATACTTATGTGATTGCAAATGGCAGTTATTATAGATATTTCTAATATATTAAGATATAAATTTTATATTTTTACACCCTAAGACACTCTAGATATTCTGCTAATACTTGACTCTAGATTTTATTCATTATATGTTATATCCATTTTTCATATTTATAAAAGTATCATCCCATGTGACTTTCACAATGAATCAACTATCAAATAATTAATTGTTGTGTACTTCTGAATGTTCTACCATTGTAAATTTAAACAATCTTTTCTTTTTATTTCCAAACAATCTATGCACTTAATAAATCAAATTTGAACATTACATAATTTCTATTAATTTATAATATTAACATATATTTAAAGATTTCACAAATGTTAATATAGGTAAGAAAATAATGGATGTAAAAGTAAACAGAATAACATCTTCACGCTCTCTCAAACCAAGATATTTCAGATTGGTCTATATAAATAAGGATTTAGGTTAAAAATAATATGGCCATTCTTATTTTTATAAAATCTCTATCTTGTATTTGGGTTTGAGAGTTTTCTCTGTACCCAACACAGCATCGTTGAGCTATTATAAAAATCAGTAAGACACATATGTTAAAAAAGGAGTGAAATACTTTTTCTTTAATTCTTAACTTTATATAAAATATTTTAATCAAGTAGCCATAAATCATATCATCAAGTGAAAACTAAAAACATTCAGTTGTTTCAACAATAAATCTTTTTAAAAAAAGAAGAAAAATTTCAATTGTTTAAGTAAGTACAATAAGAATATGTAATTTCCAAAAATAAAATAAAAACCAAATTTTATCATTTAAAAACAAATTAACATTCATTATCTACTATGTCAGAGAATTCTATATACTTACAATATATATAAATAATAAGTACATGTGTAGTTTTTATACCAGTTATACTATCATCTCTAAGGTTTAAATTAAAAGTCAATTGAAAATTAGTTTCATCTATGACAGGGGTAGGCAAATAGTGGCCTGTAGGCCACATGTGGCCTGCTAAGAGTTTTTATGTGACCTTCCAAGACAATCAGAAAAATCTGCCTTGAATTGAGATTTTCTTCTCATGCATGATTGAACATTCATCTCGTATTTTCCACTAGAATGGTCACATCAATACACATGTGCAGTGTAGATATGATGTTCAGTGCTTTTCCAGTTAATCTGGTTAATTTCAATTTTCTCTTTGCATTAGCAAATATATACATTTCCAACTTTAGTGAAACTATGAACCCTTTGAAAAAATGTAAAATCGGTGATGAATGCCACGTGTTTAATGAAGAATGGACAAACAAATATTTCTTTGGTAAAACAGGGAATAAAGCAGTGTGTTTGTTGGGTCATGAAAAAAAGGTGTGGTCCTTTGCTAACCTTCGCTTCCACAATGCAGCCCCTGATGTGGCCCTCTGACAATCTCAGCAACCCCCAAGCCAAAACAATTGCTCACCCCTGATCTATGAGAATCAAAAACTTCAAGAAATCTCTAAATTTTAAATTCAATATAGAATAAACAATTTGTGCTTTTATCACAACAACTATATGGATAACTTTTTTAGAATTAGCACCAGAACAATAATTTACACTAAAAACTACTAAAAAAAGTCAAACTTCAGAATCACCTGAATCGAAGCTAATCATGTTGGGGGAATATTAATGTCAAATATTTTGTGTGCACTCTATTAAATAAACTATGTTAATTAAAAACAGAAATATATCTGGCCCATCTCTATTTCAATCTTTATGATTCCAGTTATACCTTTATGTTCTCTCACCCGTGTATTTAATTTTTGATCTTTTCTTGTTACTCCTAAGATATACCTCTCCAGAATTCATAAAGTCAACTAAGTTCTTTCTTTATATATTACTCTTCTATTAAATGTCCAATCTAAAATGAGTAAAAACTGGTAAAAGCCATTTATTAAAACTCTTCATCTTAAACACCTATGTATATTTCATTTTAATATTATTTGTCTAAAAGCACTTCATGCAAATTTATTTTTATAATGTTAATTTCACCTATTAAATTTCCAAATGCATGGATAATCTAATCAAAGTATTTGTAGTTGTTCATTTCTTCATGATTATCAATTTTTATTTTCTATTTCTGGAAAATAATTCATTGAACATTCTTCAATCTTTTTACCATTTATCTTTTCTATTTTCTTACCTGATAAATCTTGAAGTATTTTCTGAAACTCTGAAACATTCACAAAATCTAGATGACTTAAATAATCTTTAATTACTTTTACTTCTTTAGCTTTTCACTTTAATTCACCAAGTATTTCTTATAAAACAGCATTAAAAATGTAGAATTATTCTGATGTATATGTTCCTTAATGTTAATCTTCTTAGTATGACCACATATTATTCACTACTATTGCATTTTGACAAATATTCATCAGAATATTACAATATCCTGGGTTTAAAACTTGATAATCCAATTCTTTAGTCATTGTAGGAATGTTTATAGAATCAATAACCTTTCATAATCCACAAATTCAAAGCATAAAGACAATTTATATTCATTAGACCTTTCTATAACTTCGCTCAATACTTAAATGTGATCTATTGTGCTAAAACAACTTTTAAATTCAACTCATTTTTTTTGATTGGTTTGAATTTAATCTTCACTATACAAATATCAATTGTTAATACTGACTTTCTTATTAATTTTTCTTTATATTTTTGCATTATCATATATTTTACATCTCACTACTCAATGATCACTTCTGTGTTGAAACTATTAAGAACATTGCAATCTCGTAACACATATTTTCTATGAATCAAAATATAATCCAATTCTGCTGTATTTTCACTTGGATGCCTCCATGTGCATTTATATTTACTATTTTTTTCTGAAAAAATATCTATAATATACAGACTTTCTTTTTCTGTCAATTCCACATATCTGTGATCTCTCTCATTTCTATCATCATAACTAAATTTATCTGCAGTACTTTCATCATTCAATGGTTTTAGTTTTAAAGTCTCTCATAACAATTTTAAAATATTTAGTCTAATCAAAAGCATTCTGTATATCCAAATAAAAATCCTCTACTTTTCCAACACCATGACAACTTATAGAGTCATAAACCTAAATTATCTGCATTTGATATCTTCCAATAAATTGAATAATTTTGCCACTTTGTCTGATATATCATAAACCTCCAGTATGGTGTTTTCTCACTTATCATTTATAATGAATCTCACTCTACTTATGATTCTAATATTTATGTCTTTGTAATAAATTGGTTACAATAACTCCCCTCATATACCCTTTAATGCAAAAAAATTTTTTAATATAGTTCCTTTATTTTCCTGACAGATTTTATTGTCCTGCAGTCTTCATCAGAGAATTCTTAAGAGGATGTTAAGAATGCTCTGATAAAAACTGCATGACAATTGAAATGATCAAGAAAATAAAAGAATTATATTTTTAAAAATTTGTATTAAAATGTATATGCTCTGATGAAGACTGCTGGACAGTTGAAACTGTCAGGGAAATAAAGGAATTATATTTAAAAAAATTTGTAATAAAGTGTATATGAGGGGAGTTATTGTAAGCAATATATATATATGAAGAAATGCAAAGAAAGTAAAGGAGAAGAATAAGAATATACTTCTTTTTTGTAATAAATTATACATCCACTATTTAAATCAATTGTCTATTCACCTTTTTTTCTAACTTCACAAAATTCAGCAATGTCTCATATAATATTGAACCATTCTTCCAATTCGCACACCTTTCCATCCCTTGAAGTAATCTGTCATAATCAGTACTAAATAAAAAGTCACCACTAAACGGCAATGTGAGTCCATGTAGAATAAATTCTTAACACCTTCCACCTTTGGCTAATAACTTCTATCATGTCTGGTGAATTTACAGTTGAGATTAAAGGCTATAATTTAGATTTTACTATCATGGTTGTAAATATTTCTTGAAAAGGAAAATATTCACATATACACATTTATCCTGCCATTAAAAAAAAATCTCAAGTGATATTTTACACAAAAACTAGAAAATTTACAAAGTTTCTTGATTTTAAACTCAGAAGAATAACATCCATAAAGCATTTTGATGGTCAATGTATGTTTGTCAGTAGTCAATTTATGTTTGTTTACTGTGTAAATAAGCACTTAGTAATATCGGCTTCAAAAGCAAGAATAATGTATGGAGTGAGCGTTAGGAAATTTACTATGTTCATTTTCTTTAAGGCTTCAAAAAGGAATTAAATGGTCTTTCACTAAGAGCAAACTCCTTTCTGAAGATGCTTTAGTCTGTTTGAAAGCATTTGATAAAAGAAAATGAAAAACAAATAATTATGCTAATTTAATTTTAAATATTAGAGATAGTTATTAGTGAATTAAGTTTTAAAAAGTTGATAACTCTTAATAATAAACATTTTTGCATGCATTTAATTAATTCAAATTATTTATTATTTTCAAAAATTGATCTGACAGTTTTAACTGTTCAACAGACTTTTTCAGAACAGATGAACTTCTGTAAAATAAGACTTATATGCTTTCAAGAACAATTATCTCTAACCAATTTTATATAGTGTTTGTGTTTACAAACTTTTGAAATTTTTTTTTCACTCTAAATTCAAATAATAACTCCAGAGATAGACTGCTTTATGAAAAACCTTAAAAAGTGTGAAAAGAATATTTAAAAGGTGATATTTTTATATTTACAAAGACTGCCATCATAAATAAAGTATATGCATTATCTGCCTAATAAGATATTATATTAATAAAATTTTAAATAGATTTAAATATTATTATTGACAAGACATTTTTACTTTTATATATATATACACACATTATTGACAAGACATTTTTACTTTTATATATATATACACACACACCATGTGGCAACCCAGAATTATAGAAAACTACTAAGTAGTTCATCATTGTTATATCAGGTGGATGGTTGAGTTGGTCATGGATTTATTTTCAAAAAAAATTTTAACTTGCTTGATAAATTCTCATTTTCCTGGAAAAAATTCCAATTTCCACTCAGATTTGAACTTAAATCTTAGTCATGGAAGATAATGCATTGATCCCTAGCCATGATTAAAGAATTAGAATAGATTCTCATGGTGGCTAGATCAATCCTGATAACAATATATTGTTTGTCAGTTTAAAAAGAGTTGATATAATTAATTAAATGTAATTTAGTGTAGCTCCTCAAATTAATTAATTAATGTAACTCTCTAACTGAGATCCAAAATAAACTATCTTAAGAAAGTGATCAGTGATACTTAATTGTTAGAGGTGGACTTTTACACAGAACCAGCATCTTGGGTCTTATACATATTGGAAGTCCCAAAGTTATATTTTGCAAAAAGTTTTTAAGACATCAATATTACTGGGGTCGACAAATCTGCTACTTAATGCTACATCAGATTCAAAAAATATGAATGTGTTACTGCAATCTGCCTTCAAAATAATAATTTAATATACATTATATATATATATATAAATAGTATATACTTTTAAGATATTAATATTCCTTTTAAAATGTTTTTTGTTTCAAAATTTGGCATTTAGCATGCAGAGAATGAATATATGATTATCGACGACCTCTTATAGACAACCTGACAAGTTAATACAACTTATAATAGAAATCGTATTTTTTTCTTAATAAAATCTGATTTGTAATATATAGTGAAAATAAGATCCTACTGTTAAATAGGTTAAAGGAAAGGCTATTATTAAAATAATGGCTTCCCAGTGTGAAAATAGATATATTCTTAATAGTGTTACTTTTTAAAATATTTTTTAACTAATCTATTTTAACTGAATGTTTCTGCATCTTAAATTTTTATAACTCAATAAAAGTGAGGCTTTAAAACATTTTAAGTAATTGATATTAAAATAATCACTTTAAAGTAGAAAGTTATCTATATATAAAAAAGATGCTTTTAATCCAAAAAATTATTTTGTAAGTTCTAAACCAAAATCTTTTATAAATTATTTAAAACTTTATTGATAATATATATATACTGTTATATATATTTTTTATTCATCATTGCGTTATTTATAAAATACTCAGAAATGGCCAACAGTCCGCCAAGTCACTTTTGTCTTTTCTGCTTGTTATCTATAAAATCTAACTAATGCTCAATATCTTATATTATTTTAAACCAGTTTCTTTTTTTCTAATTCTAGTCTCAATTTATTTTAAATACGGCTGTTTTCCATAAATACTTTTAATTTTTTTTTTCAAAAGATTTTGTTTTTAAGTTCTTGACTATTATATTAGGTTTTGAAACTGTGGTCCATAAATTCTTGAGGGTTAAATGAAATATTTTATATTTTCAAAAAATAATCCAGGATTTGCATATTATTTTACTCATAATATTCACACATCTTAATGTATATTGGGTAATACTTTTAGCATCAGAAAGGTAATACTTTTGCCCTGGTGTGCCATAATTTTGGGACTTTATGCGTAGAGACTTCCGTCAGTTGTAAAAATTAAATGAGTTAAATATAATAATCAAGAACATATATTTATAGAACATACATTTAAAACTCTATTGTGATTATAGAAAATTTACTATGAAAATTTAATGAATAGTATTGCTAAATATAGTAAAAAATGTAGTTTTTTGAAAAATATAGATTTTGAAAATGGTTACGTTTTTTTAATATAATATAAATTTATTTAAACGCACATTATTATATTAAGTAATATTTCTTAAGCCTTTAACCTCGAGAATATGAGTCTGAAAAATGCGAAGGTAGGGACCTCTACAGGTCTTAACCACAAGCTTAGGCGTAAGCTTGTGGTTAAGATCTGTAGAGGTCCCTACTGGTCGCATTTTTCAGACGCATATTCTCGAGGTTAAAGCCTTAGTAAATATTACTTAATATAATATAATAATATTGTGTTTATTTATCAACAAATAAATCTTATATTATTAGCTGCAAATTTTCATAATTTGATCAATAAATTTAGAAGAGTGAAACAGCTTTTAAATATGTGATCATATAAAGTCTATTATTGTAAGCACACATTTTCAAAAAATGACACGTGTTTGTTTTTCTAAGTTAAAATTAATTTTAAAAAATTACCTTTAAAAACTACTATAACTTTAAAAAACAAAACTGTCTAATTTGACATTACAATCTATTGAACACAAATTAAGTAAAAAACTATATTGTGACAATATAATTAATGATTTCAAAGAATAAAATGTAATAAAGTAAATTTCAAGAAATAGTTACTTCATTTTAAAGTAATAAACATACAAGTTTTTAGTTTTAAGCCAATAAACATCACATGACCACCACTTCTTATGCTTGTATATAACTGTTAAAACAGGTGGTGTTCTCAGATCCAAGGCTCCTCACTGATGAAGGCCACAAGCCAGAAACTAGTCTAGGAAATTAGATGAGTAGGTACTAGATGGGGATTTTATGCACAAGCCTTCTGGCATCCATTGATTACTCTAGCTTGCTGTGTGTGGCAATATGTATAGTGAGTTTTGCCTGTTTTAAGTTTTTAGTTTTCTGATGTTTAATCATTCACTCTTTATTATTACCAGCCTTTGAAACAAATTTAATTTATAATTTATTAAAACATTATTTCCATAAAATCCATATGATGCATGAAATAGAAAAATAAAGTTTTCCGTTTTTAATTGGATATTTTCAACAATATCAACTTTTGTTTTGATTCTAAAAACTCTAGAAATAGTGTCTCTAGTGACTTATAGTGTTTTCAAAACAAATACACTGGTATATACTTGTAACTTTTGATATTGCCCTATTATATAAATGCACTCAATCTTTTTTTTTGTTCAATTTTTTTGTATGCTTCCTTCAGTTGTAGTTTTTTAATGAAAAAAAACTTGCTCTTCATCAAATCTTTATGTTTTCAGATAAATTTCTTTAAAAGTGTAAATTCCAATAATGAAATTAATTTTAAAACAAAATTTTGAAAATTAAAAAAATAGCAAAAATTGTTTTCATCACAAAGAATTTAATGTCAGTCTTAAGTCTAAAAAAATGTATTTAACAACAAATATTCTTTAACAAATTTTTGTTTTAGATAAATTTATAAAAAACATAAATCCTAAAACTGAAAATAATCTTAAAATCAACTTTCCAATTAAAAAATAATAAATAAAAAAAACAACAAATTTATTAACAAAGAGCAATTCCTGGATGATGTTATAAAATTTTCATTAGGCTAAATTTCTACTAAAAGTTAAGCTATATATAAACATCATTTATTTATTAAAAAGTAAATATTTAATGATTTTACAGAAAAAAGTAAAAAAAAATACAAATAAAATTATACATATTTTCTGTTAAAATCAGAGTAAAAAATTGTCTATACTGTGCAAACTCAAAAATGTATTTTAGCCTAAAAAAGTGTCTCATTTTTTGCTCGATTACTAGTGATATCTATATAAGACAAAAGTTACAAGTAAAATCTTAATAAGTAATTTTCAGCTGTGAAAATTATTAAATAAATACATTTTTATAGAAAAATTTTATTGAAAATGGTCTAAACAAATTTTGCTCATTGAAAACCACAAAAGCATTACATCAGAGAGAGATGATGAACTTCAGGTTTATAGGTCAAGTCTGACCTACAAAAGCTCTCAATGTGGCACCCATGCATTTTCACAAACATATAAAATACACCTATATAAAACCTCTAGATAAACATGCACATAGTGCAGTGGAAATATATGTGCAAATATTGATTTAAGAATTAAGTAAAATAAAATATTTATTTTCTCATCTACATCTTTTTCTTTCTCCAACCATAATAGTTCTACTTCATTCTATTAGAGGTGTAATATTCTAATCAGTTATCTATATTGTGGATCTATCTGATTATGGATTCAATCTATAATACTGAGAGCATTTTATTTATTTTTAAAGTGATTTTTGCAGATGAATATATAACAAGCAAAAATAAAACTTGAATTTGACTTCATTTTATTATTATTATTTTGCATTTAATTTTTTTTTATTATGGCAGTAGTAAGACAAGAAAAATTGTCATAAAAAAAATTATTTATTTGAAAAGAAATGGACAATGCATATTTTTTATAGAAAGAAATAATAAATCAATGTGTATGATATGTCCAAAAAGTATTTCATTTAATAAAAAAGACATTATTGACACTATTTATCAAACATTCTGACTTCAGCAAAATTAAAACAGGCAAAACTCACTATACATATTACCACCCCCAGCAAGCTAGAGTAATCAATACTAGTGTCTGGCTTGTGGCCTTTATCAGTGAAACTAGTCTGGGGATATTGGATGAGTAGGCACTAGATGGAGATTTTATGCACAAGCCTTCTGGTATCCATTGATTACTCAAGCTTGCTGTGTGTGGCATATGTATAGTGAGTTTTGCCAGTTTTAATAAGTTATACACAAGCATAAGAAGTGGTGGTCATGTGATGTTTATTGGCTTACAACAAAATTATTGGGAAGAAAGAAATATTAAAATAGAAAACTTGAAGAGGAGTTTCATCGGGTAGCTGACATATTTAGAAAAAGTACAAATAAGTCAGAAAGTTTTGTGAGAGCAAGTTATTTTTAAAATAAGCAGAAAATTGAAAACCATTTTCTGAAGAAGAGTTTATAGAAAACTGCATTCTACTTGCTGTATATAATTAACCTGTCCAGAATATAAAAAGAAAGTGAAAAATATATATCATAAAGATATGTTCAAGACAAATAAAAAAAATTGTAATTAAATGTAGACCAGTCATTAATAATAATGGTGTTACCTTATTTTTAATTCACAAATGAATTGTGGTCCTCATTTAAAGGAGGAAAGTTGGAAATTGTCTGTCAGATGAAAAAATTGTTCAACATTAACAATTAGAGATAAATTAATTAAATTTTTTGTCAAATAGATTAATTTTTAAGTCAATAATTTTGTGTGGCCCATGAGTGAGAGTATAGATATCCAAATGTCCTTTGGCAGAAAAAGGTTCCTCACCCATCCTTTACATAAAAATTACTTGACATATCACTATCTAAAAACTAACATCTGGAAAAAAAATCCCGCAAATACTTTTTATAAGAGTCCTTGAGTTATCAAAGTTTTAGAAACTCTGTAATAATGTAAATTTTGAAATCTGAATAGTTGTATATTAAGATGGACTGGTTTCATAGCATACAATACAGTACATGTGCTTATATTTTTAAAATTCAAAAAGAAAAGGGAAAATAAAAACAGATAAAATTTACATATATAATTATTTAAAATAAAATCTGGAATAGCTAAAATATTGATTAAGTAATACAATTTTTAATACTTTTGAATTATTACAAATTATTTGAAATTATATTTAAAAAAGGTCACTAGTTAATATAAATATTTTATTTGATTTATATCTGATTTTTAATGTAAAATATTTTGCCTAAGGCAAATATGTTTTTGTAATACACAATAATCATAGAGTTGATTGTATTCTGATTATTTTAAAATTAAGAATTTTATTAATTAAAATTTATTTTTGGTTTTGATGAAAGTAAATTAAAAAACAGAACCATTGTAATTGAATTATTATTATTATTTTCTTATTCAAAAAGATTTATTGTTAATTATCTATTTAACCACTAAGCATCACATGATCATTATTTCTTATGCTTGCTCATAACTACTGTATGGAGAGTTTTGCCTTTTTTAATTATCTATTTATAAATTTCATTGCATCTACTTTATTAAATAGTGAATTTAGTTTGATTGAGATAAATGTGTTGAAAGTCAGCTCCAAAAAAGGATTAGTTGCAAGTAGTCTTTATGTTGGCCAAGTTCAAAGTCCTAGAGAAGTAATGTAAGATATTGTTTTCTTGTTTCATAGCCAAAATGTAAAAAATTGACACAGCTTGATCATATAAAGTTGGAAATTATGGAAACTGAATTGAGTTGAGAACTATAGGATTTATCATCTATCTGATAACCAATTTTGGGTCTTACTGGCAATCTATATAAGATACTGCATAATCTTGAGATTCCAATAATATAAAAAATTACAGATTAGTAATTACACAATGTTTTGAGTAGTATTATTCTCCACTCTTCTTCAGGTGTTGCTGGTCTATATGCACAGTGACAATATTCACTTAGAAGTTGAACTCACACCTTTAGATTCTTGAATATCGAATTTTAAGGCAAACACTCTACCAACTGAGCTATTCTGTCAGCTAAGTCGGTAGAGCATTTGCTTTAAATTCAATATTCAAGAATCTCAACTTCTAAGTGAATATTGTCACTGTTCATATAGACCAGCAACACCTGAAGAAAAGTGGAGAATAATACTACTCAAAATGTTGTGTAATTACTAACCTCCAATAACATAGTTTATACTTATGCTACTTCACATTTGCATGAAAGTGCAGATGAAAGAAATCTTCTATCAGTCATATGTACACTGATATATAAGACCTATTTTACATACATTTGAAGCCTAGATAGAAGAAATTGTGGTTGTCATCTGATCCTTCGTGTCAGCTGCTAGAGGCGGGATTTCTAGCTAAATTTCTAGAAATATGCCGTTTCCGTGGCCGCACCCAAGCCTTTAAGCATTCTTTCTAAAATAAATCCTAGAAAGATGGTTAACTCAGAGTTAAGTCTTCTTTCTACAATAAAATCTAGAAAGAATGTTAACTCGGCTTAGTGGCTAATGGTGTGGCTTTTTCCGATGCTAAAAGCAGAGGAAAATACCGTAGTTGTTTGTGTCACACACTATATCATAATCCTGTGTTATGTATTTGATGTAACAATATCATATGAGGGTGTATTAATTTGATCATGTCAAAATTATTTAAATTTTCATTGGTACCTTTTTTTTTTAAGACGAATTAATGTACTGTTACATTTTAACAATTTTAACAGTATCGTGATTGTTCCTCATAAATTTATATGCCTCCTAAATTTTCGATTACGGGGGGATAGGGTAATATTTTAAAGATCATGCTTTGAGTCACGTTTCAGCGAGAAATTTTCCGAGACAAAAAGTATGGCAAATTCGAAAACAGAAAATATAAAAAGATGGGAATTGCCAGACTCGGAAGCCGTCAGTGCTGTAACATTTCTACAGCAGAAAAACATCCTGCTGAAAGAAAAAAGATGTTTGTGCGGCGAATGTATAAGACTTGAAGTCCATAAAGATCTTTGGACTTTCATTTGTAAGTCGTTCTTGCCGAAAGAAATGTGCACTTCGAAAAGGCAGCTGGTTTGAGGGATTTCAAATGCCGCTCATCAAGTCTTTATGTTTGCTGCATTACCAGAACTGTGACGAGTTGACCGTACAGCATGCCATTAATGATATTGAAATGTCTACCAGTAAATATTATTAACCAAATTGATAAATAAAGTAACATAACATACACACACAATAATTGTTGTTAACCAAAAAATGTAAATTATTATTTAAAAATACACAAAAACACCCCTCCCACTAATTGTTGTCAATCAAATGTAAACAAATTAAAGTAATGAAAATTATTATTTAAAGATCCATAAAAAATATAAAAAAACCCGTTGTTTCTTTAATTTTGTAACTTAAATTTTTAAAAACAGTATTACTATTTAAACACAACCCAAATTACTATTTAAATGTACACCAAAAAAGATCCTTTCTTGTCAATAATAATCAAATTAAGAACTATTATTGTCCCATTGTCAAAAATATTAGGTTTTTGGGAAACCAAAACAATAATTTATAAATGAAAAAAAAGTCAATCGGTTGTCAATCAAATGTAATAAATAAAAGTAACTTCAATTTTGATTTAAACATACACACACAAAAAAAAACCCTTTCTCCAAATAATTGCGGTCGGCAATCAAATGTAAAATAAAAAAGAAGGTAAATTAATATTTAATCATCATTCAAAAACACCCACCCCTCTCACTAATTATTGTCAGCAATCAAATGTACACCACCACTAAAAGTAACATAAACTACTATTCTTTAAACGGTTACACCCTTTTCCCCAATAATTGTTGTCTACAATCGTACATACAAAAAAACACCCCTCCCAATAATTAGTATTGGCAATCAAATGTAAACCAACCAATCAAAGTAAGACCATAACTTAAAACTACTATTGTTTAAATGGTTAACCCACCCCTTCACCCAATAATTGTTGTCTACAACCGTACACACAAAAAAACACCCCTCCCAATAATTAGTGTCAAACAAATGTAAACCAATCAAAGTAAGATGGTAACTTCTTATTTAAACGTAACCCAAATTACTCAAAAAGGATGGGTAATATTAAAAATAGGGTAGGGTTGGTTTATAAAATTAATTATGATCTTTGCAATATGATATATATATTATATATATATATATATATATATATATATATATATATATATATATATATATATATAGAGAGAGAGAGAGAGAGAGAGAGAGAGAGATCAGACAGGAAAGACTTCTATGGAAAGAGTTAAGGAGCATGATAAG